>JAEIIH010000963.1:0-12175 GCA_018904745.1 Drosophila orosa
AAAATAAGAATATATGTATAATTTATTATTATTTGGGTGAATTATATGTTAATCCACAATCATAATAGTTTCTTGCAATAATTTCCACTTTAACCCCGTTGAAATATTTTTTTAATAATAGCTCGTCAACACTGTGCGTGTGAGAGAATTTGTGGGTGGGCCCACAGTTCAAGGAAGTTAAGAGCAGCAGTTTAAAAAAAGAGAAATGGGGAGCCAGCAGCTTCTTTTATTGACAATAGATGGAAGGCTAAGCAAAGATTCCCTTTGAGTTGTAATTTTTAGCCATTTAGCTGGCCGGGCACGTTTTGCATTTAGCGCGTAAAATAAATTTGCACAATTTGTGACAAGAGTGCGAGCAGAACTAGAAGGAAGGGGCTGGGAGTAGTCACTGCCAAGGAGGGAGGCAAACAAATTGACAGCGAAAACGAACAGTGGTAACAAATTTATTAACCAAGCTAGAAGAACTACAAAGATATTCGTGAAAAATTATGAATTTATTTACGATTATTATGCCATTAGAACAATTTCTTTTCCCTACTGTAACCCAGTGAAATTTATTACTTAGATTAGAATTTTATTTGTTTCGTATTATAATATATAAAGACATTATAACAAAGGTAATCATAATTATTCTTTTGAAATACTTCTCAGGAAAAAGAAATAAAATTTCTTAAAATGAGAAGCAGTTTAATTATATATTTTTTTATTTTTCCAGCATGTCCTGCACTGTAATCCCCACTGTGCAGTGTCGCTGGTGTTGGACTCTTTGTCCCAAGGAGGCGTCACAGTGGGCAGGCTGGGCCCCTGTGGGTCGGCTAATTGTCATGCCATGCGAGACTTCTCTCGGGCGGTTGTCTTGGGGACCGCTACTGATTTTTCTTCTTATTTGCGGCTCTGCACTCGGTCCGTCCATCAATTGACTTTATCTATTTGAACTCGCATGTTAAAAATATCAATTTGTTGTCTGCCCAGACTTCTGACATTGCCCGTTTCTGACTTTCTGACAGACACTTTGGCCCGTTCTCTGGCTGGCTGCTTGGTTGGCCGACTGGGTTGGCTTGCTTTTAGCCAGGTCTGCAGTAGAATCGCAGCTTTGCGTTTTTGGTGTGATTTATGGCCACGCGGTGGCATAAATGTAGGTGCGGCTGCCTGCCACATAAATCATTGTTCAACTCGGCAATGCAATTTTGTGCAAAATGTTCACTTTGCTGGCTGAAAACCGAGGACTCGCTAAGCAGGGATAATTTTTGGTAATTGGTAGAGTAGGAGCTTAAAGTTTGGGTCTAGTATATGATTTACATTAGCTAAAATAAGTGCTTCAATATATAATTTAATAATCCTTAATTGAAAACAATATATTTAGTCATAAAAGTACCCATTTCCCTCCCTAATCTGTTATATTTCCTGTGGAAACTCTGCTGCGGATGACTATATCCCGACACCTGTTATATTTTCAGCCTCCCTTTATCCTTTGCCAAGTCATTTGACCATTCGGAATCACTTAATGTGCCAGGGTCCTTCTCCCAGGTCCTTCAGATCAATTATGAGTCCGAGAGGCGGCGGGAACAAGCCTAGAAATAAGTGTGCCACTTGTGCCGAGTAAATTATAAGGTCAGGGGAAATCTCGGGAGAAATAGCAACGAGCTAGCCAAACCCCACATGAATAATTCATCGAGTCAACTGAGTGGCTGCGCCTGCATTAATGAGTAACGCTTCTTATTTACCATGATGCCGCAAAAAGAGAAAAAATAGAATTAAGAAGTATTCAGCGAGACAAGTTTAATTAGAGTGAGAAGCCAAGTGAAATTGTCTTATCATAATCATTCTGGCCAGAGGAAATTTCGTGATTTTGGCACACAGACTGACGGGAAAATTGTGTCTAGTCACTGCAGCACACATCAATCATAGTCGAAGTCCCTTCAGACAGCCGAGTTAATGGCCAAGGGATCCTGGCCATAATGCGATGGGTGTTTGCGTGTCCTCGGACTTTCTGTTGGACAAGTGCATGATTAATTATTTTATTATCTATAAATTGGTTTTGTCCCCTCGCAGCGATGATGGTGGACCTTTTTCCTCGAGACGACTAAGTTACCTTTGCATACTTTGGGGCTTGTTGGAATTACTCGCTTTTCTTTCCGTCTTTAAAAGGTTTTTCCCACATCACATGCCAACATATTTAAGTCCCCTAATGGCTCTGGGTCCTTAAAAACGTTTTCCTTTTTTTAGTGAGAACTTACGCTGCGGATATTCCCCTTGAAACTGAAATACTCAGCCATTTGTAGCGGATTTTAGGTTCAATATTCTTTGTTGTCCCTTTTTTGGTTTGCAAAAACTTTCAAGTGGAAAATCTGTGGATATTCTTTTCGAATTGCCCATTAAAAATCTTTCAGCTTTTTATTGTTTTTGGCTTTGTACATTTATGGCGAAACTCTCTGGCCAGATTTGGGTCAGCCACTGCTCTGGTTTAATTAGCAGAATTTTATGACACTGTTTTGGGAAGTGGGAAACGCGAATGTATTTGAAATCTCGCGATGACAGCTTTAATGGCACAATGAGAAATTAATGGAAATGTTCAGGGTCTTCCAAACTGTAAAAAACGAGGTTCAGATCCCTAAGAAGAAACCCAATCTAATTAATCCAGAACGTGAGAAACTTTTTCTTTAACTAAACCGAAATTAAGCCAATTGAGGGATTCCTCATTAAAGTTCAAAAGTTCATTTCTTGGCTCGATTTCCGTAATCATTTCCACCGTGGGGAGTCGCTCTCTGATCCTCCAATTAGCGGTTAGGATCATAAACCCACCGAACCAACAACTAACTCAATCATTACGCAATTAAGCGGCACACATTTCCCCCCAGATTTATGGCTATATCCATATCGAACGGAGGGCACATTAAATCACGCGACCCATTAATAAAATTGTTTCAGTCGCGTCGCTCCATTATATATATATTCTTTTTGTTGTTTGTGGATTCCGACACAGAAGTCCCAAATATTTAATCATTGTCGCTGGGCTATCATACTTGGGCCTTGGGATAGATGCCATAATAATTCTGTTGAAAACAATTTGTACAAGTTGATTTCATTCTTGAAAGGCAGCTGCGGGCTTGGAGTCAAAGATTCGAACAGTTTTATGACCCTGCTTGGGCTGCCATTAAAACGATTGTGTAAAATTCTGGAAATAATCAAAAACTGATATAAAGAGACGACATAGAGATCACACTCTTAATTCCCGAAGAAGTCGTAAAAATAATAGATTACCCAGAGCAAAGCTCAGTTGGTCAAATGTGGAAATGTCTCTCGGATATTAATTTGCTTTTATTTATCACTTCGGTGTAAGTGACTGATCGTTGAAACAAAGAATGGTCTTTATTAATGATATTAAGTTGCCATATAATCAAGACCTCTCCAAGGAACTCGTACCTCTTCTACCACTCCTATTTCATTTTCAACTCCAATTCTTTAATTTTCAACAGATTCTTTGAAATACCTATTGATAACAACAACCTCTAAACTTAATTCGGCAGTCATTAGGTAATAAGGTTCATTTGCATTTGACGAATTCACGCCTTTTAAGAAAAATAAATGGAAGCACTTTCAGCATTGATCAAATCATTGATCGACATGAACCCACACACAAATTGCAGTTTTAGTCCATGCAAATCGCTGTGTGGGATTAGACCAAGCAGAAAAAAATATCCAATTAACACTTTTAGAACGTGCCAAAAAGCCTTATTGCGCAAAAAGTTGATTTATGCGGCCAAAAACCGCGGGGAGTTGATAGGGAAATCGATTGGTAGCCACTGTGTCTGAGCCAGTTTTGTTGATCAAATGGAAACCGTCACGTTCGCAAAGCGAAGCGAACGAACACCCACGAATCTCAAGCACCCACAAAATCAATCAACCTCGATTTTGAATTTTCCCATTACAGTCAAGTGCAAAAATAAAATATAGACTAAGCAAATATTGCCTGACAATCTTAAATTTTCGAATTGAAAACATTAAATGTATCAATAAATGACCTTTGAAACTGTTACGTTATTTTATTACTTTATTTTTAAAACTATTACCTCAAATTCAACTCATTTATATTTAGCGAAAACATCCACTGATCTCTAATTTACGGCCATAAACCGCACTGTATTAAGCCGTATTCACTTGTATCTGTTTGTAGTTCATCGCTCGCAGTAATGAATTGCCGTGATTTAATCAATTGTGGCAGGTGTTTGGATTTTTTTATTTTGCCATAAAAAAGACTGCACGCAGCCAGCAATCGAAACTGGTTGGATCCGACACCGAAAACAACTTTGAAAATCTTTTTCTGCCGAGGTCTTGTTTGATTTGCTCAAATTAGCGCATGCAGAGCCGAAAACCTGCTGGCGTCCCCCACAAGAAAATAAAAATAAATATAAAAAAAAAAACAGAATTACTCGCAACATGTGGCACGTTTCTCTGGGCAGGCGATTGAAATTGAAAACTTCGCTGCAAATTGTTGGCACCTAATTGAGTAACTCCGATCGATCTCGATGTGCTTTGCATAAATTGAAAGGCCTTCTCGATACTGGGAGTGGGTGCGTGACATAGGTGTCCGCGTATGGAGTCGGCTGTCTGATCGGGTCTCTCATTGTCTGCGATCCACAGGGGTCGGGACACTTACCGCAACTGCGGCCCAGGTGACCAGGTGACCACAGTGGATTGCAACTTTATTGATTCGATTCAACAATTGAAAATTTGTTGATCTTTTGTGGTTGGGCTTCTGACACAATTGGGTCGGAGTTCCAAAGGTCGTGCAGGTGGTGGAAGTGAACTGTTGGACAATTGAATGATAAGTACAAAAATATATAGAATTAATAGGTCTTAGAGCTATATTTTAGTGATTTTTTTAAACAGAAATAATTGGCCTCTGCGAAAATTTATAATTTTAAGTCATATATAGGATTTTTTAGTAAGCCATTTATTGTTTCGCTTTCAAAGACTTTTTTTTATTTGCTTGTTGTTGAATATGACATGTTTCTATTATTGTGTAATATAAAAGTAAACTCATCTCATTATAAAGGCCTCCTGTTTTGAAATCAGAAGATAAAACCCCACAAAAAAATTCTTTCTAACTTTGTCTATCGTCAATTTTGACGACCACTATCAGACCTCCAACATTTTTGCCCGCGTTGAAAAACGTAATGATCGCCTTGACAATTCCCCGGGGCACTTGCTGCGGCCAATCCTCCGTGTTGAAAAATATATTTTTTATGAAGAAATCGCCCTCGGGAATGGGGCAGGTATCCTCATCGACCAGCGGGAAATTGGTGGTCTCTCCGTGCTTCAGCGAAGGCTGGACGAACTGGACATAGAACTTCTTGAAGCACTCGCAAATGCTCGTCTGAGGAACATCCATGACCATGCGCTTGAAGTCGCCATCGCCATTGGGACTGGAGTAGAGCTCCACCGAAACCTTGAAGTCATCGTCGTTCATCTCACCCAGGAACTTGAAGGATCCATTGAGGGCCCTCTCCCGACCGACAGTTTTCAAGCCATCGAAAATCACCAAGGTCTCGGAATCGCCCTCGAAGGGTTCAAGCTTTTCATTGGTAACCACATAAGATTGCTCGCACTAGTTAAAAAATAATAACAAAAAATATAAAGAATAGTTAATAATAATAATATATAATATCATACCTTAATATTGTGCAGCAAGTGGAGTAGTAAAATAGCCACAGTCCAATTCATGTTGAACTGTTTATGGCTTCAACTGAATCCGCCCTATTTATAGGTTAAGTTTGGCTCACTTTCAGCACGCGATCTTCATGTTTCTATATTGGATAGTATACAGATTAAAGATCTTGTCTTGCTGTTTGTTCAATGGCAACATTGTTTTTTCGATCGTGATCTTCAAATTCCAACAAGATCTCTGTCTGTTTTAAAGCTTGTTAAAATGTAATTTGATGATGTGTGAGATTATTTATTTGTAAAAATAAGTAAGCTCTGAGAGTACTAAGTAGTAGTAAAAATATGAAATGATTCATTTAAAATATGGTTCCTCATTGAGATTCATTTCATTGAACAAATGAATATAATAAGTATAGAATACAGGAATTTACTTTACTCTCTGCAATATGTAACAATGAATTAAGAATTAAAGGATTCACAGTTTAGTAAAATAGCTTTCTAAATAAACTGTATTGAAACAATTCTTGTTTTGGTAAAACATAACAATAAAATCAATCACATTGCTGCCAATGAAACACCTTCTAATTCTCGATGCCCCATCATCCAAATTCCGTCTGGGTGTTGAAAATCCAACTATAATAATTCAATTTGCTGGAAACGCCGCCAGTTCACCTACCCCCGGCCAGATGTTGGCCCCCAAAAATTCAGCCGAAGTCCCATCAACAGATCATCAGCGTTTTTGGGGGGAAATTCCCCCTAAAAAGAGCGATAATAAAGCATTAATTGAAAAGTTATAAACAAAAGATAGGCAGCAGCGAACGACTCGGAGAACTTGAAGACAAAAGACACGAAACACAAAAAGTGCGCAGTGCCAGAAAAACTAAACTCAGCAGGAGATATTTTACATTTTCACGGATGGATTTCCCCAGAAAGTGTGTGTGCCCGAGCAGAGGGCGCGTTAGTTTATATTTATAACAAATTCATTCAAGATCCAACGGGGAAAAGCGGCCACGGTTCGGGGGGCGGCGGCGGAGCCACTGAACAACAACAAAAAATTAAATAGGGGACACACACGCGCCCGCGCCTGCCACAACCTATAAATAGGAAGAGTCAAATGAGAGGGGATTTTCCGAAAAATGAAAACGTCACTTCAACTTGGCATTGCCCGCTTTTCAAGGGGGCATGCCGCCCATTCCTCCCGGAAAAATTTATGTAAATTAATATGCTGAACCTCATGTACCCTGTAGATTTAATTGTTGAATCAGTTTGTAAGTTAACTGACTATCAAATATATAAGTAAAATATTTCCTAGTAATGATTTTGTATACATTTCAGGAAGTCCTTGGTGGCAATTCTTATTTTTTTAAGGGGCACATTATTTACATAAATATTATTATTTAATACTTATATAATTTAATAATCATTAAAGTATGTTTATTTATTAATTCAAAATACTTAAGTTTTCCTATTTTCTGACTATCAATTTATACATCGTTTAGTAGCATTTAGCAAACACTTTAGCTTATTCACAAAATCTTGTATTATTTATTCTCTTGATATAAACAAATTAACTATCCATCTAAACTGAAAATTATAAAATATTCCAGAGTACCATTATGCCCAAAAATTAATCAGTATACCAGAAGACAGCCATCTGCAAGCCGCAAACTATTCAGGGCATTTTCCAAGTAATATGCAACACATGTTCTATGGCCTGTGGGGGAAGTGTGCTCCAGCTCCTGCTCCTGCGCCTGCGCCCCGTGACTCGTGCCTCGGAAAACGGAAAAGTGTCAGGGAGATTTCCCTTTTTGTCAAATGGAGCAGCACACGAACGTAACGTCAAGTGACAGTTCGCTGTCCTCAGCCAGGCATGACATTAGATGATGCTTTGACTCGGATCAGCACCCCAAAAACCCCAAAGAATAGGGGGGCCAAAAGATTCCATCTTTCTCCCAACTCTGGCAGCATTGTCAATCAAAAAATGTTTGAAGAGGATTTATTAGGGGAAAAGGAAAATCCTGATTTACAGTACAGTCTAAGCTAAAATTAATACAATTCTTAATTTACTTAGTAACTTTAATATAAATTTTAAAAATATATTAAGATTATTTAAATTCACAATACCTGGTTATAATTGAAGGACTCTGGTTTATAGAGTGATATTCTCTGATCCTTGACATCAAATAAAATTAGTTGAAAAGTAAATAAATAAACTAATACAATTTAACCAGAGCCAAAGAACGTAGTTATTGAAACCATTTACAGTGTCTTTGGCCAAAGATCTGACGAAATAGCAAATACAGCGAGTTAAGAAACCATTAAGCAAACCACAAAATTTAGCATATTGCGAGGCTTTTCTATCCCAGATTAATGATCACTCCGCGGACTTGGAGTTCGCCAAGTGGTCGAGCAGGTGACAGGCATTAGCATAAATCGCAGAAATCGCTGAAATCGAAGCGAGCAGAGCGGACAGGTCGGTCAACAATTAATAGACACCTACACGACGACGATGGGGTCTGGACCTGGACCTGGCCAGCGGATGGCGGATAGCCCCAGCAGTATAAATCAAACTTTTAATTATAGTGTAATTAATGTAACGTATTTCAATTAATTAAATGCACTTTGATTGGCGTCGCGCTACCCAAAGGCAGTTCAGTGTCCAAGAAATCCAACAACGCCCAGGCACAGACGAAAACGTAAGTTAGGCAAATCAAAAATCGAGAGAAAAACAAAAACATTACGAAACCTGAAAATTTGCGCGCCAAAAAAATCGGCTAGGAAAATGCAATATCAAAACAAGCCAGCGACAAAAACAAGAAGTGGGATTTTTTATTAATTGGTATTCGCAATGCTCTTTTTTAAAGGATATATTTTTAGGTAGTTGCTGATTAAATTAAATGATTTCTTCTTTATTAATAAGTAAAATGTGGTGTGTTAATTATTTATTGTGAAGTGTATTTATATTTACCTACCTATGATTATTTTATGCTTAACAACCATTAGAATATTTAAATACATTCGAAATGATCTTGTAAAAAATACTGGCATATCAAGAAAATCAGCAAATGTCTTGCTGATCTATAATTATCCTTTCTTTATGTAACGATCACATTGTAGCCCCAATCTACAGTTAGTCCCCCCAATAAATAGAGTATCCCAAACAGCTGTCCATGTTGCCAAAGCAGGTGATAAGGCGGCAGTGGCTAAGACTTCCACTAAAGCTGCAACTCGATCCGCATCAAACGTCGTCATAAACCAGCTGCAACTGCTGGAGGACCGAAGGAGGCGGGGGGCGTGGCGTGGGCGATGGAAAACTCAATTGCGTCGTTGCGAAAATTAACTGCAATATGCAGGGGGCCCAAAGAGGCCGTAAGACACTTGTGGCACAAATGTTAAAGGCTCGCCACAAGGCCTGATCCAACCTCTTTTTTTTTCCTTTTTGCATACACAGTAAGAATTTTAAATGAATTATGATATTAATTTATTAAATACTTTTAAGTTCTCTCTTCTTGAGAACAAATCTTTCTTATATCGAAATATAATATTATATGCACTTAAATAAGAAGTAATTTGTTTTACATTTTACATTCATATTTTTATGTATTTAAAAGACATTCTTCCTTGATCCTTAGACTTAATTTTGAGTACTATTTTTCTCTCTGTGCAATGGCAACTTTGGCTTCCTACGTTGCTGGCCAATTCAAGAAGGCGTCGCGTCGCGGCTTCCGTGGCAGGTTACAACAAATTTGTGGCCTGTTGTTGCTGTTGGCTTGGCCTAATGCGAAAGTTGTTGCCCTTGTGTTAGTGTGCAGTCGTGGTGTATTCGTGCCACAAGTGGCAGTGCCAACCAGCATTGGCCTACATAAATTATTTTCAGTTTAATGCCAGGCAAAAAGTGTGAAAAAAATGTTATGATTTTGTATAGTTACGGCAACAAATACATAAATTGTTATTAAAAAAAGAATTAGGTTTCAAATTCAAGATTTTTTTTGTATAAAAAGGTATTATATTTCACAAGTTTTTACATTAGCGTTCTAAAAATGTATGACCTACTATTGACTTAGTTTTGAAATTCAAAATCAAGACTTAAACTTTATGAATATAATTTTCAACAGCATATAAATGTACAAATCATATACATATAATATAATATTAAAAGTTCATTATATTATACACTGTATAAAAATTAATTTCCTTAAATATTAAGAGCCTTTGCTATGCAAGATATTATTTTCCTGTTGTTCAGTGTTGTTTGCCAACCACGTCACGCGTCAAACTTTGTACGTGTTGTTTCGTTTGTTGGTCAAGTGGCCAGCGAGCAGCTCGCAGCAGCGGACAACAACTGCAACAACGACAACAACAACCACGAACAACATTGACAATAACAAATGCAACACGCGCTTAATTTTTATTAGACCTCATGTGGTGCGCATGCGCAGCACCGAATAACCGTTGCACACGGACATGGGCATACGGATACAAATGCATCTGTATCTCGGCGCACATGTGCGCGTAGATAGATTTTTTGGGGCCAGCAATTGGCATAATTGACTGGCCGACTCGGCCCGGCCTGGGTCCGTCGTCTGGTCAGATACGTGAGGTGGGAGAACCTTTCGGCCAGCACATTGAGCCACTCCACGGGCAATTGATTTATGTCCATCATTAATAACAATCACAAGAGCGGTCCGAGACAAATGTAAAGCAAGTCAGTTGAGTGACAAGGAGGTGGAACCTTGGGCTACACCCACACTGGATTTTTTGTTTCCAAATTGGAATATTGGAAGGGTGTTTCTCTGATTATTCATTTTGGGTTTATTTAAGTTCTTCTGGGCAAGCAGTTGGATGTGAAAAAGATAAATAGAAATTTTAATGCAATTTAATTAATCAATTAACAAGTCTGATAAGGTAAATTAATGATTAGGAGTAAGATATGTGATTAAGTTCACATGGAATTTATATATAAATACATTTAATATTTTTAGACATTTTATGTATTTAAATATTTGAAATATTATTGTTATTACTAAATAAGAATAATCTATTTCGATGTTTATTGGTAATATATACATATTTGATCAAAATATCATTAACTCAAGATATTTTCAGTTTCGCACTAAAATTTCAAATAAATTGTTCAAATAAAATTTTATTAAATTTTTTTTATTCGACATTTTAAACTACCAGAAAGTTTAACAAACTTTACAAGCTTTACAAAATTTCTTATACAAAACTGTAAGTCCTCTTTTAATTTGTGTTCTTCAATTAAAATCCAATTAGCAAGTAAATGTGTACCATTAAATTGCAATCCCAATGACCTCTAGGGATCAACAGGAAACAGTGAGGATCGTAAACTTAAGACTAAAAGAATAAAATACTGTAAAATAATATTAAACAACCAGAACTATGATAACAGAATCCAGAATTAAATAATGCTAAATATATACATAAGGGTATAAATAGGAGCTATCCTTAATAAAGTACCAATACTTATGTGATTTCCCCGGATTGTATTTTGCAATTCTCAGCAATAAATTGGTTTATGTCGGCAGCTTCACATATCCAGCCATACAGATTTTTATGGCCCCTCTATATGGCCGTCTATATTTAGATATCGCCACAATGAAGAGCCAGGCAAAACAAAAAGCGAATCCAGCCCGAACTAATTGCCATGTCCACAATGCTGGTGCTTATCCTTGATCATCAATGGTTCATTAACTCCAGTTGCTGCTGCAAAAAATAAGACAACAATGCCGCGGAGCGTATTTAATACAATTAACTTGCTGCGTTATAAGATTAACCCCATCGAAGGGGCAGACTTGCAGGAGCGTCGAGATCAGGCTTCTGCCCAGATTAACAATCAATTAAAATTGACAAGTGGTCAGCAGAGTCCATTGGGGGAAATCGCTTAGGGAAGGGCTAGGGAAAATGAAAGAGAGAAAAATAATTACGATGGCTGCATAAAAGGCGCCATTTAGCTCCGGCTAACGACACGCAATAATTACGCCCAATTAATCGCAATAACTTTTGCAAATTAGATAATTTCGGTTCACGTCGCGGGGTCCACAGAACGGACGTTGCTCCAGCTTCAGCTTCAGCTCCAGCTGCCCTGGGGCCACATTAAATGTAATTCTTTTCCTGAAAAGAGGGAGTTTGGCCAGCACAAGATTTTCCAGCACGCCACTCAAATGTGTGTAATCAGGCATCGCTGCACTTGTCGCTCCTCCATCGACTCCATCGGGTCCATGGGTTCCATTGGCTCCATCTGCTCCAGCCCCCAAGGCAGACCCAGAAACGCCCCGGCTTCTGTGACAATGTATGGACACCCTAATGGGTGTCTTTGGGCATATAAAAGAGGTTCTATAATATTACCTGGCACAATTTAATATTTATTCACAAAATTAATGGGAATTTCAGCTTAAATTAACTCACAGACAATCATTAATTGTAGAGCAAGGTATTTATTTTATTTGTTGAATATACCTTTGAAGTTTTAAATTATTAACTGAAGTGT
>JAEIIH010000972.1:0-24192 GCA_018904745.1 Drosophila orosa
CATTGCTTGTAGGTATAAACTTACATCCACATAATTGTACATATATACCATAAATTCAGGGAAGATTCGTATATGATTGTTGTATAATTTAAAGCTTTGTTGCTATTTTTCTTTATTTAAATTATTTACTGTGTATTATGTACTACGTGTACCGTGTACTATGATACACAATACCACCAAACAGCTGCAAACCATTTAAATAACGGACGATGGAAGCAATTCAATTATCCTTTTTGGCTAAGGGTGAGCCGAAAGTTGTGTCTTCCCTTACAGCAAACTATGTTATTGAAAAAGGCCTGGGTCGCAGTGTGATGTGCCTGAAAAGCAGCCTGGTCAGGACACCCACGCCACACATGCACATCTAGGTCTTTACTAAGCCAAAGGTCGACTGCTCTGCATAATATAAAGTAAAAGCAAAAAGTAGCACACAAAAACATTTTTCTTCGACTTATGTTTGACCATGGAAATCCTTTAGGCAGTCCTTTTCCAAAGGGAGATTTGGTAAGGACAAGGGCCATTTGAGCGCAAATTCTTGCATAAAATAACAATTTGCATTAAAATTTTAATACCTATAATATTTTCTTTGAGTTTCAACATATTTTGCGTCTTCTTTACTGCTGGCTACTTCGGCACGTTTAAACATGAAAAGAATTTTAAATGACTTGTATAGGGGAAAAAAGGATGAATTGTGTAAAAACCAACAGAAATATAAGGAACATTTTTTGAGACGGAATACAGACAATAAGTTCTTTGTTTTGATAACCATGGGTCATTTTTGATTTGTTTTTGCCATCAGGAAATAATATATTACATTAAATTCCGCACTAGAAATGAAATAAACTTTCTGGTCACTTTTAATGGGGGCACGAAGGGACAGAGAATCCGGTGTTCAACCATTATCCTTTCGCCTCAACCCAACCAATAAACATCAACGTTACTGTTGCGTCAAAATAAAATAGACATACAAGCGACAAGCCAGTCCTTTGTGATTGGAAGCTTTGCGTGAAATGTCTAAAGGCCCGAGAAACTTACTGTCAAACAAGAAAACCGATAATCATGAAAAGGATATTGTTATGGCCCTTCGATATTGTCTTGAGGATTATTAAGAAAATTGCGTACACTGTGATTTAAGGGTTGGCCAATGAATGCCAGCAATGACTACGGGATGGAACATGGTACACCAAATAATGCCATCTCAATTTGCCAACACACCAATTTCCTTTCTATCCTACAACTTTTTACTACTTTTACTTGCTGCGTGAGCCTTTGGTGCCTGATTTGATGACGCGGCGATTGGAATCGAGATTGAGGTTTGCCTGGACATTCGGATTGGGACACTCTGTATATGATGTGTAGCCGTAGCATCTTAAGCCAAGAAGCAAATCCTTTTCAACGTACATTTGGCATCTTGATTGTTGCAGTTGCCTAAGCGATGTTGATGACTTTTCTTGTCCGACGCCAACTGACTATTTCAGCATTTTTCAATAAAATGATGCATTTAACGAAACTACCCCTTAAGCAGATCTAGGAGCCCTCAAAAGGTCCACATGCCATCAATTAGATGCGCCACACCAATCATTAAAGAAAGTGGTTTGCGAGCCGGAAAATGAAAGTAAGCGACAGCACTCTCCCTGAAGAGGTCTTTTCAACCTTTGCCAAGACCCTTTACTTCAATGCTTCAATTTCGACATCACACTAGTCACCTTCACTTTCGGCGCAGGCTGGCACTCAAGCATATGTTCCACTAATTTGACCCTTCCTTGTGGTTTCTTCAGCACCGTGTGCCACCAGTTAGAATTCGACCCGCCTCACAATCTATGATCGCAACACTTGCTAACTGTCTATTCTTCCCTTCTCGAGGAGCAACTTTCTTTTTCGAAAATAAACAACAGATGTCTGAGCGACCAGCTTCAATTTTAGCTATTGTATTTCGCTGGAATTTTGAACGTGGGTTATATCTCTATTACAAGAAGTTCATAAATTTATTTTTAATAATTTAGTCTTACTTCATAAACAGAAACATTAGTATGTTCTATGATATGGTCATAATTGACATCATTGCCATGATATATATCATTTGAAACCGAGCCATTTTGTTGTAGATTCTTATATTGTCACCAAAAAATATATTCTTAAGAAATCGTTTCACAAGTGCAAATTTTTTTCACTAAAATAAAAAGTAAGGGAATTTAAAAACAAATTGTGTGATTTGACACGGCGGTAAAAATATACCACAGAAAATGAGAAATGCGGTCAGATGATGGTAAAGAACAAAGAATAATTAGAGTTGGTCAATATTTGTCGGGTATCGCGATCTACCAACTGAGAATTTGGTATTGGTTAACACACAAATCGCAGCCCAGAAACCAGATGAAAGCAACGCGACAGTCGGCGAACCTACAAAAGAAGAATGTTTCGCAGCGAAAGGATTCCCAATGAGCACTTGAGCACGCGTAGACGTCAATATTGACAGAAGGATAACGTACGTCGCGCGCCGCTCACCAAAAAAGGATGTTTGTCCTAATTGCACCAAAACGCAATGCTGCGGTTGATAAAAATTGAAGCCCAAGTGCGATTTGTTTAGGACGATCTTAGCTCGTTTTGTATTTGCCTAAGCATGTATGTTGTGTAATTTTCGATAAGGCTGTGGTTCAATTAAAGATAAGTTCCGGCAATGCAGCCGTTCCATCACTTGCCCGGTTCGCCATTACAGGATGCTAGTGTATGCCTTATACAGGTGAAGCCATTTGATAAGCCATCAGATGGGGGCTTACGTAAATTGAGTTTTAGGCGTTTTCCGGGAAGCGGCGTTAAGTTAATGTTTACTTGCTATTGTTTCTGGGAAACTACCAAGAAATCTTTAGGACTCGTATGAGAAAATAAATCTTCATTGGGGCATCAATAAAATGTTTTCATTTGACTTCTAGAAAAATTCCAAAGAATTAAAGAAAAGTTCGGAACGACCCATTAATTAAAAAGTAAATATATTTACGAAGCTTCTGGCAGAGCGGCAATTAGAAATATGCTTTGTTTAGATTAGAAATTTGCTGTTTATTGTTTTTAAGCAATAATTTAAGAAGTAATAATGAAAATATTTAAGAAAGATTTGAATCTGTCATTGCCTTGTTAGATGTTTTATTTTTGATAATGAATACCTCTCAATCGAGCGCCTTACCATAATCAATATCTTGATCTCAAGTAACGTGATCGACTCTTGCGATTGGAATCTAAACGCTAAATCAACTACCTGTCACATTCAACTTCCCGCACAAACACCAAACAGACAGTAAATGATTAATTTGACATTTGAGCGACTTGAAAAACGAGGAAGTCACTCGAGGATCACCTCACAACTAACAATGGGGCGGTCCTTATGTGAACTCTTTCGACAGAAGGAAAGGGTGACATATTAGGCACATTAAAATGCCACAGGGCACCCTCGAAAGATAATTCAATTCTGAACTCCGAGGGAGACTCACAAGATTGTTTCGGGATAACGAAGGGGAAAAGAAAATGTGAGCTCATTATCAAGTATTTAGAGATCGCGTCCCTTGGCTTTGTTCCCTATCCATGGCACCCCTTTCTTGACTCTCTCGCCTTCCGTTTTTTGTTCATCGGCTTTTTTTTTCTTCGTGTTTGTCTTCGTTTAACCCCTAATTTAGTGATCATCGCCAGTTTGTACTCCCCACTTCAATATAGTTTGCCTATGCTTCCCAAGCATCTTGCCATATAAAAGGGTCACTGGCGCACGCTTCTCTCTCGGCAGAAATCTCGGCATGTGCGCTATATCGGATCCGTTTTTTTCTTTTTGCTTGGTATACTTTTATACATTTGAGGAACCGCCGGGCTAGAACTGTGCCATATGGCGTTTATCGTCTTGACGCTCTGACGTGTGTCAGTCTCGCGGCGAGAACTTTCGTGTTGATTTTTGGGGTTAATTTGTTTTGCGACTCTATTAATTGGCTCCGTCTGGTTTTCTTGTAGGCGTTCTCCACACTAAATGGGCAAGCATTTCAATCGAAAAACTAAAACTAATTGGTGACCCTTGGGCTACCTCTTAGCATAAATTAAGACATTGATCGGACTTCCTGTTTCTTAGAGAACCAATCAACTGGCCAGACACTAGGGATGGAGCTATGTTTGATCGCACATTAATATCAATATAGTTCCCCGCAGTCTCTATAACTAGCATACATTTACTCACACAACGCTAACTAGCTGCATGTGTCGATCGTTAGTTTCAATGGACCATATCGTGGCGGAGTGTGGTGTGCTGTCCACCCTCGATCATGGGAACAGAACGCCTAACCTTTTATAACAGCTTATACATAAGTGAAACGATGTTTGTTAAATACTCCGAGAAAATACGACAAGAGGCAGTTCCGGGCATTATAAGAAGCCCAGTCATTACACCCGTCTGGCAATTCAAAAGAATGCTTTCCGGCACAGTTTTGAAACAGATCCACCTACAAAGCGACACCCACATCTGGGACTTAATCATCACACAGTCGCCCGTTTAATGAGCTATCCACTTAAACTTAGTACAAAAGTTTGACCATCTCAATCCGTTGTATAGATGGATGCCAAAAATATATACATTCTTTTTTATAAATGAGTCTTTTGTATACGAATTAAACAAGATTTGCTTTGAATATACCACGATAAACGTATGAATGAGGCCGATTAAGAAGAGCTGCGGTCGCATCGGATTGCTTATTTTGGATGATTCGTTGTAGCTTCCTGTAGTCGAATTGGATTGGATTTCAGGCATTTACAGTCGTATGGCGGTGGGAATTGTGTTTGCCATTAATCACATCATGCAAGGCTCATTTTAAAGAGCAGCCGCTGCCTTAGCACGCAAATGTGATCATCAGCTCATCGCTTTCAATTGGAGGCGCCGATTGGAGAGGGTTGTCAGACAACTCGATTCTAATTATTTAATTTATTGCGCTTATTTTCAAACAAGTAATTTAAATAAATTGAGTATATATTGAAAACCTGCGTGGGAAGGCTTTTGGCTATAAGTCGTACAGCTCAATAAGATGAAAATGAAGCTAACCCTGGGAAACTAGTACTGAATAAAAGGGGATGGGAAATATGAGAGGCCAGGACAAGGAGGATGTAGCTAAAATCATTTGCTTGTAGGCTGCCACAAGCCAAGTTCGAGCAGTTTGACCGATTGGGCAAACAAAAACTTCACTGCACTGAGGGAAATAACCGATGCGGACCGTAAAACACGGTACATTTAGCCAATTTGTACTTTCCAAATATATATATCTCTCTTTTGTGTAGTGTACGTCTTGACAGAGTTTCTTATTTTTCTCGGGGGTATTCGCTACTCATTAATTACGCAGTCCTGGCTTGACCAATTTTGGTGTTAATTTCAAACTTTCATCGATGGATGTATAGACTCGGACGAACACACACACATGTCATTTAAGCTACAGTCTCTCCATGTCCCTTATGTAATTGAAAACCAAAAACAAAACAACAATGGGTCGTCTCTTCACAGAGCTAATGTTATTTGTGGCTTCAGGATATTAGTTATTAATGAACACGTTATGTGTAGACCAAGGATGAGAATGCTTGCGGTGGATGAAGCAGCGGCGGCCAGATCGCTTGTATACTTTTTAAGTTGCCCTATATATAAATCACAATATTTAGGGTTGCTCCAGATGTAGTTAGACATCATTCAAATTTCGTTCACCAACACACAACACACAACTCAAGATGTATCTGTTGGACGGCTTATATATTGGCTTAGGCATTTGTTTCTAGCCTTAAATGGCAGGCAATTCATCAAACTGTTTTCCGAAAACTACAAAGTTTTATTAAATAAAAAGGTCCTTCTGGCTAGGACCGATTCGGAGCATGACTCAAAAAATATTTCGCGTGGCGAATTCAGTATTTCGATAGTAGAAACTGTTGATTTAAGAATAACAAGCGATTGTTTTAAATAAGTGAAAGGCATCTACTTTATCAATAAAATTGTTAATTTTTTCTTAAACTGTTTTTTTTTTTTTTTTTTTGTTTATAGGAGTACTGTCCGTTTCTTTATCTACCGATAAGGTTAAAGCCATTTCGCAATAAATATTTTATTTATAATCGATAGTTTTCGCTATACAATAAGAGCTTCCAAATATTGTTGAAGAAATAGTTATCTGTAATATGTATATGCCTTGGCTTTAACAAATGTCGGGGTGAATGCTATTAACCTTGAGATATAATGAGGGAAATGTTTAACTTAAGTTGTATCTCAAGTATTGTACTCGTACAAATATAAATATGTTCGACTTGCATTTTAATAAATCTCATTAAATTTATTTGAAGGTTTTGTTCAGAAGTGGTATACTTGACATTATCCCGACGTAAATAGAGCAAACAGTAATGACCCAATACAGGTTTACGGCTCTAGTCAGATACTTAGAACCAGCAACTCAAAGAGTTGACGCCATTTCGTAAATATTATCGATCAAACTCCGCCTACTTGGCTGACTCATCCGACCAAATATCGCGATACACACAGATGCAAACACACACAAATCGGTGAGAGACGCTGTCGAAATAAAAATAATGCACGAACGCTAAATAAAGAGTTAAGAGGGAAACAGCGAATGGCAATGAAAGGGTGGTGCACGAGTGTGCGTATATGTGTATTCGCCGCACTAATATACTGGCGCAAGAACTCAGAAATCGATAAAAATAAGCAACTACCCCAAATGTTCTCTTTCACCCTTTTAATGTACAAAATCCTTTCGCTTTCAATAGAAAACACATACACACATGCAATACATAGGCACAGGACGCGGAGAAAGAGAGAGTTGAAACCGCGTAAAAAAACTCACTCAAACACATGAGCTCTCAGTGAAGGGGTAGAAGAAAAGCGTTCAAATTGTTGCTTCCCCTTTTCACTGAGCGAAGAGGTTACGGCGAAGAGCGTGCCAGTGCGATGGTGACGAGTAAAGAGAGAAACGATATGTTCCGGCGGGCGCATTGGGGAGAGACGAAATGAGCTAGATGGAGCTTCACATACGAAAGAGCGCAAGTCAATGGCCGACAGACGCTGAGCAGACGGAGACGGCATTAAAAGGGTTAAATTGGGCGACACGTGCGGGCGAAAGAGAGCGAAAGTGTTAAATTGGAGCACATGCGTGTTGTTTTCCGTCTCTGTTTTGGCGGCCATTTTTGTTTGTTATGGGTTGGGCGCCCAGCAATGGAGCACGTGTAGGTCTTCCTGTGCCGCCCCCCCGAATGAGGTGGAATACGGGAACAACATGGAATGGTTCTCGCTCGGGGTCACGTTATTCAATGGGAAAACATAAGATGACGGAGGAGATAAGGTCAGAGAAGTCTCATTCAATGGGAGTACTATGCTTAAATTCAGCAATATGTACATAAATGTACACCTAAATATTTACTTATAAACAAGATTCAGCAGCTCTAGCAACCAGTTTTTACAGAGGCAACAAACCATCTGTGTTCCCACCTTGTTTTTCTATATTATAAAACTTGCGCAAGGATTAAAGTCAGAATCCGTTCGAACACAGTCCCTCGACTTTGCGGCTTGTAACCTACACACATCAATGCATCACAACTCTGAGGAAGTAAAAGGTTAAAAGAAAACAATACAAAAATTGTCCTTTATCTTGGGGACGAGGTGACTGAGCCTGACACAATGAGGTTTTCAAAGGGGAAAGAATAAAGGATTCCAGACACTTGCCGCAACAAGAAAGGGTATAAAATTCCCAAGGTTGCACAGAAGAATCCTAACAAAGAAGTAAAGATTTAGAAACTATCACGTCCTGCTACGGCGGCCGTACAAAAATGTATAATTTTGTAATACTTTTCTTTACTCTTATAAGAAGTGGTCTATTAGTGTACATATACGTTCGTATCTATGTTCATTTTTCGATTTAAATTATCTATGAGCAATCTGCTTAGCAACACGATCGCAGTGTCCGGTTCATTGTCTTCCATTCCAATCTAGGACACTAGGGCAAGGACATAATAATAGCATATCCTGTGCATACATACCCACGCATGTTTATTTTTTCGCTGTGGTTTTGGTTTTCATTGTGAAAGTGAAAACGCAAACGGATGCACTTCATAGAGTTGTTCAGCTCAGTTTCATAAATTCGGCAGCATCCTTGTGGTTTTGTTTGAGTTAAGTGGTCTCAAATTCTCGGTCTTGGTATTTGCTCTAGGTGTTTCTGGATTCATGCAATTTTTGCGCATCCTTTGCGCTTTGTTGAACATTCTCACAGGTGTTCCTTGGTTCAGGTGTTTGGGTTTTGTTTGTTGTCCGGCCTCAAAAAGATTATCTTTCATAATGCAAGGGCCGTTTGTGGTCTGCAATTCGAGTTTCGCTTTCTTTACAAATTTCCGGGATAAGGCACTATCTAATTGGATTTCATATGAACGCAAAGAAAAATAATCAAAAAGAAAAAATAGTAAAGACGCCCTTGATTCATAAACTAACTAAACGAAAAGATAATGTATACATGAATTCTAAAAATTCGTAAAGTCCCCCTTATACTTATTTCCCCAGCCAGCCCCTCATTTGAGGCACGCACTCAAGGTCATGCAAAGGTGACAATGTGCAGAGCTGAGCATATGCATATGCCTTGCCTTATGCAAGAAGAGTTCTTTACGTCTCTTGGCTCCTCCCCTATGCTCAACCGAGAAAAAATATTATTCGTTTCTCCAAGTGGTGAGCACATGGAGACAATTGTTGCAGGAAATGAGACATTTGCTTGGGGTTTCTTCAGGAAATATTTGAACTTTTTAACATTTGAAATGCAGCAGGCGCTGAGCACGCTTGTCGGATACGATTTTGAATTCAACAGAGGGGGAGACCCGAATGAAAAAATGAACTGCCGACAAAAATAGCGCTCTTAAAATGAAATAAAGGCACACGAATTATTTCTAATCACCGAGGGGAACACATTGTCCAACTTAAAACCAGAAAGAAATTGACATTAAGTAGGCAATAAACTTTGGTCACAAGCAAACTCACTTAAATTATATTATCCCTTTCCAAACACGCCGCAAAACCGAGGTCGCCATACGAAAAGTGCCCTGACTTACACATCTAATCCATAAAGGAAAAACAAAACACCCATTGCAAAGAAATCCTATATGCCCACATAATGGTGCGTTTAATGTCGGCCAAGATGCGTAAAACATTCAACGGCGCAAAAAATCCCAGGAAGCTGAGAAACTGGACTTGACCGCCACTTACAGCAGGGTGGCAGCTAATTTGCACCAAAACACACCGATGTGTCAATGCGCCGCCATAAAAGCACGATGAGCAGGGGCCTGGGAGGCGGAAAGTAGCTTCACAGAACGAACGCAACTTATTGCTCGTGTAAGCGAAAAAATTCGAGGGACAGCACCATTGCTCTGTGATGTCTGCAAATGATTGCATTCGCGTTTGACTGCTCTATATTGGGGCATATATATTTTGGAAATAAGTTCTGCTCGGAGCCAGAGTTCAAAGTTTTTAAATGAACGCGATGTGCATCAAATGGAGAATTTGGCAATAACCAATATTCAGAAGATTTGTGAATGAATTGAGAAAGCCCTATATATATAAAGAAATTAATTAGTTAGAGCTGTTCGTAGAAGAGTACACAAATTCCGACCTAGAAACATGGCTGGTACGACAGGATTGCTTTTTTGGCTCAAGCGGCAATTTTACGATTCGAGGACACTTAGGCCCTAATATCCTTTTTAGCACTCAACTAGGTTTTATTCCTTGGATTTTATTTCCGCTACTATTTCTAGTTGGTGCATAATATTGTGTTCCCATTCCTATTCCATTATTCCCACTGCTACAAGGCGACATATATTTACTACAATGACACTTGTCAGCTAAATGTCAATCCTTTGCAGGTTGCCACAGGATGTACAATGTGTAATGCGAGACGAGCAGCGGGTTGCAGGCAGCGAAGGAAAGTGTTTGTTTCCCACACATGTAAAAAGGATACCATGATGCAAGGATGCATGTCATGGGAAAGTGATTGTAACACATTGCTAAAGGATCCTTTAACGCACTGCTAGATTTCCTCTGCATTACGCTGCATATTAAATAGTAGAGAAGGTTACTCACACATACGATCGAACTGCACCTTAATTAATCAACTCTTCACGCTTGACCAAGTGAACTAATTTTAAGGAATTTCCGCACAAGAAATCCGCTGGTCAAGCGTGATTATACAAGGCCATGTGGGAGCTAAGCGATATCCTGTGGCGAAGTATTCAGACATGTTCCCAAATCCCTTATGAAATTCTCATTATGATCCCAGTGCTGTAATGCAGCAGAAAATAAAAGGATCTCTTACCGAGGCGGCTCATCATCAATAATGTGAAACATGTTGCGAAATTTCGACTGCACACTCAAACCTTTTTTACTGGACAATGTGGCCAGCAGACAAAAGCAATAGAAAAATGACGAGACGGACCTGAAGGCGAGCCGAAGTCCGAACAAAGGATTACCATTTACGCTAGGGGAACGTCTAGAGCTCGAAATAAAACCGCTTCGTATTACTTAAATGCCTTATGGGCAGTTTGACGGACTTTAACTCAGAGCGGATACAGATATAAAGTTTTGACCAACATTTTTTAAGCACTGTAATAGAGTAAGAAATCATAGTTTATTTAGCAGGCGTTCATTCGGACCAATGTGTCCATATGGAACTAAATTGAGTGAGATCAATTAAGGCGTTATAATTAACGTTGGCCAAATTGAATGACCAAAAACCACTAGATAGCATCGGTGGCAGGTTGTTCCTTTTTTTTATGGGAACAGCAAAGGTCACATGATACTTTTTATTTTCACTTTAGACACAGGTACACAAAATCAGCAAAATCTTGATTCAAAAAGGGCTGCTCAAATGCGGAGTGATTTCTGTATTGATCGAATTACTTTTATCATGATTAAATGATACTAAAGGCCTGGGATACGCAGTCCATTGGGATTAACATCTTTTCCAGGAACTGGAAAAAAGGTTCGCACTAGAGTATACGGTAGATTGCTTCTTGTGTTACACCTTCTAATGTAGTTTAAACTATCAAATTTATAGAAATATATTGTAGATACCTCCTAATTTAAGAAATTAGTTTTCAGCCTATCTCGATTTAAATTTGGCATTTGTTGCTCTAGAATTTCTCAATGTGTATAAAAACACCATTTTTTTTTTGCCTCTTTCCTCTCAGAATTGTTACGCCTGCATCTATTTTGAATATTTAAATCGATCTAAGGCTTTGTAAAATTGGGTATGATCGACTATTGTAAGGGGCAATTTGTATACATAAAATTGATTAACAATGAGCGGAAATATTTAGTTAGATTCTATTAAATTGTTCTGTCCTTAAGGGTGGTACCGAAGGGGCCGGTATGAACTAAAGAAATTGTCACAACGGATATGCTACTTTAATTTAAACAAAACCAGAAACTATGCGGGCTCCCTGACTAAATGGTTACCACAAAAATCGAAATGTCAAGGCATCCCGCAAACCGCACACTACTCCCTATTAAAGTCTACTTTCACCTTTTTTGCAACATGATAAGCGATCATTACGAGACCACACAATACCTGGCCGGAAACTGATTTTACTTTCAGTCCACAAATTCGATCGTTTAATCGTTACCCAAAGACCTGCCTACGCGGAAATGAAATTTGAATGTCTCAGGGGCGTGACTTTCCCTGTTATTGTTCTCGATTTGACGTGGAAATTATAGAAAATCTCCCTGCCTCTGATATACAATCGAAATCGAAAGTTGCCTGGACTACACGCTGATACCGGAAATGGTTTTTACTTTTATCGAGCGCCTCTCTGATTTATTTGTGTTTTATGTCCTAGTTACCCAAGTGTCGGGTTTCCCTTCGAGGGATAAGGACGAGGACCTTCGCTTAACAAACAAGAAGTGGAAAAATAAAATTCAACGAGGCATATGTGTTTTGTACCGCATGAACTTGTTTTCCTAGCTGAAGAGGACAGGCCGGCCTTACATTTTGCATGCTCGCCTCAATGCGCACATTCTTCGTCTGCGTTTCTCATCAACGGCACGGAACCCTGGTCAGAAGGCCAGCCAACGATATCCTGCCTTCCCATGTGCTTAAAATTTGTTATCCTTTTGCGCAAGATTGAACATATTTTGCGTGGGTTTCTTGGGCATCTCTGATTAGGGTCAGTATTGTATTTTATTTTCATTTCGTTCTAGGCCACTGGAATTTTCTAGTGGCAAAATTGCAAAGGATTTGCCTTGGTCACGAACTAATGAGCCAAGAGGAAAAATAAACTGCTCTCGGGTTCAGAGGTTACCGTATCCCTCACTTTAAAGCCAGCACTGAAAGTTCCATTACCTTCTTGGGTCAAGTTCATTAGTCCCCTTTTGACTGGCGCCACAACGTAAATAAACATTTAACCTAACCAAATGTCCAGTCACTTTTGGAGTGCTTCTAAAATAGATAAGACGCGGATTGTCATCATCCACACACAAAGAGGCCAAGTTCAGCAACATTTTAATTTGCCTATTCAATAACAATATTTTTAAAATACATCATGGCTCCACTCCCCGCTCCAGTCGTGGAAATTTCTCACTCTTATCAGTCGCTTAGTCGGTGACAGTCGATTGAAATTGCAATTGAGTAAACATAGCCGGAAATGCATTTGCTTTCACCGACAATCACTGACCAGACTGACTTTGGGTTATCTTATTCATATTGTTCCCTCGAATCGCATCGGAATCCAGTCATTTTCCCTCAGTCACTTTTGTAAAAATACTCCGCTGATTATCATGGCTTGTAGCTTGTTTTTCCTTTTAAATGACCTGTAAAGGGTGTTTCTTTCAGAGCTCTGGTAAATACAAATTACAAAATTCTCTTCTCTTAACCGCCTTGCAAGTGTAAAGGTTTCTACGCACCACAAACCTAACTCTTGCGTAACTTGCTTGGCCCAAATTTAACTGAAAAGAGTACGTGCATATTCAATATCCAAAAGGATTGCGGGGACATCTGAGACGGCATACGAGTTTGATGCCTAATTCCAGCAGCGTGTCACTCCAGAGGGACAGTTTTCGATACACTTAAAATCCCCACACGCTCCCCTATGTATAGGGCGGCTGATCAAAGGAACAGAAAGAAAGGATAATCTTATTGGGTTGCATGTCTGTTAATTTGCTGATATATCACGTAAGAATCTCGCAACGAATCGATAATTTATGTTAATACTGCAAGGTGACATCTCAATCGGTTGTCCGGACAATAGGAAGAAACGTGTCCACTCTCTATGGTAAAATACTTAACAACGCAGCACGGAGAAGCTCCTGTCCTCTTTGCAAGGATGAGTGCAAAAATCCTTGCTCGCGGTCGGATAAGTGCGGATAGTTCATGCCCACACATCTGTTGCCTAGGCGCCGGTTTGACAGGTTTTTCGGTCAACTCCGCAGGCATTTTTACATACAAGATATTGGGGTGGCTTGTCCTGTATCTTTGGTTTTCCATTTTTAAAATTGTGTATAAAGTTTTTTGTATAAATTTATTATATATTATATTATGTATATGCCTGTAATGGATAAGTAAACTATGCTTTTTTAATGAATTAAAACATCTGCTTCTTTGAATCAATTGTACCAATTCACTAAAGGAAGAAGATCTGTGCAGTTCTCCTTTATTCAGTGAAGTTGACTAACTAAGACGATACCGCATGACAAGAATTTTTAAGAGAGCCACAGGAGTAACGAAAAACTTTACCGGGCATTGAAAATTCTTCAACTGTAGTCTTGAATTTGGTCTTTTGTTGAATAACGTCAAATAATCTGAAGTAAAAAGTCTATTGAAGTGGGCTATGCCTGAATTATGATTAATGAATCTGCCGGAATGGAAGTTAGCCAACTGGCTGAGTGTCGTTGTTAAATTTTTAATGGTGTAGCCCGATTCCGGATCTAAACAAAGCTAAAATGCCAGAGACAAGAAAAAGAGAACATCGGAGCCTGCGACATACACAATAATTCTTCAGGAGCAGGAAAGGAAAAGGAGCTGTTTCCCTCGCCGTCCATAAATCATGCAGTTTGATTTAATGACACACCGTTCATTTGTTGTAGGTGGCATTACAGTTGATTAATTGTTCCCACTCGAGCCTAAAAAGGATTGGCCGTTAAAAATTGCCATTTGGCGCGCTTGTTGACAACCTATGCTTACAAATACCGGCTTCATGCAGCCCGACTATATGCGTGTGGCCCTAATTCGAGCCCCTCGTCATATCAATTGTCGTCCGGCTGTCAGCAGAAAATCAATGCAATTTACAGCTTCATTTTTGCAAATTTTCACGAAAAAAGTGACAAGAGTAAGAACAGGACTGCTGACAGGCAACCACTAATAAACAAAGGACCCGGCCTGCCACCCCTCAAGTTCCGACTTAAAAAGCTGCTCAACCGTGTGAAATGCGATACTTGTATACTTTTTGTAGTTTTAATGCCTGTCTTGAGTTCTTTTTTGTTAGCTGACTTTTCTACGACTTCGCTTCAGTCTAATTGCCAAACAATTGCCGCCTGATTATCCTGTCACGCCTCAACTTTTTGCGGTTTCCACTGCGTGGTATTGTTTAATTGGATTGACTTGCGGACATGTGAGTGACATCATGTCAACATCTTTATTGCACCTTTCCATTTTGGCGCTGCTTTGAAATCGCACGCAAAACGCGCATTGCCATGAACGGCCATGACTGAAACCTATACCTTATCTTGCTAGATTATAAAGCTGTGTTTTTGGGATGAAATCAACACATTCTAATGGTATTCTGCATTAGCAATGAACAACAAATGAGTTATCCTATTCCATTGTTTATTGATTAATATGTAAATATAACAACAATAAAAACAGCAGGTCAAATTAAAAATGAAAAAATGAGATTTAAAGTATGCTCCAGTATTAGGCGTACCGCAAATAGCCTTCTAAAAAAATTATTGCACCTCAAACAAGGAATATGATTACAGTCTAGTCGTGGGCTAATTGATCACCTCACTGCCTACGTGACAATCCCTGGCACACTCGGTTGCCAAGCGTATACATACATATGTTTTTCTACAATTCCCCCACTCTTTGAAACCGAAAGGAAGGCGAGTTCTTTGAAAAAATAAATAGCTTTGATGCTGATAACAAACTGGTTGACTAAAATGCGCTCCGGGTGCATTGTACGACCTACTGATAAGCATAGCAAAATCCTTGATCTTGACGCTGCGTTTCAACTCGCAAATTTATGCTTACTTTTTCTGTACGAATTGTTGTCTAATATAATTTAGCTCAGCATCGTAGTGCAGAAATAAACGCGAGACAAACCTTGATAAGAACCCAAGTGCTCATAAGCAAAAAGTTGCGTGACATGCCCAACGGGCAACGCTATTGAAACGATAAGAAAAGCCACGCCTGGGACGCCACGAAAATCATTCCCCAATTATACATCTGGGAGTGATTTGCATCAGCTGCTGGTGGATAAAACAGTAAAATTTTGAAGATGCCCCAAAACGTATCCACGTTTAATACTCAAAATGTAAGTAGGGACAGCTGAAAATCCATTTGATGGCCAAGTAGAAACTCACTTGTTAAAATTAAGTCGGAAATAACTGTCAGGACGAAGAATCAAAACATCTTCATACAAATATTTCAACCCAACAAAAGGTGTCTAATAATTGTCGACAGCTCTCGACTCGTTAGGAAATCTCACAGGAAGTTGAACATTCGGACAATACGTAACGTGCACAGTAGCCCTACGATTAGATGAGTTAGGGCACGCAGCCTGATTTTCTAAATCTTTTGTTTTGGGAAATAAAGACCAAAATATTTCAGGAAGCGGATAGAAATATTTTAACAGTTTCAGAAAATAATTTAATGGGTCCACACCCCGCCAATTCACAAACCTATCTAGATCTAAGAACCTAGTCAACTATAAAGTCATTTTTCTGAATTTTTTCTTCACCCTACCTTTATATTAGCTTTAATGTATCTTAACTTCATGGTCTGTACAGTTTGGACCAAAACGCAAATAATACGACGGTGCTTTAGTGCTTTTAAAAGGGCCATTCTTAAATTTAATCAAAATAATAATATCTAATGAGAAAAATTGAGAAAAGGAATAAGTAACAAAATTAATCCATAAAGATAAATTCCGTTTTAAAAATGAAATTTTTTTAAATATTGTAAAAATGCCGTACCTGGGCTCCTATTCAAGTCCTATTATGATTACTATTTATATTTTTGCTAAAAATTTCCATATCACAAGCAAAACCAGCAGAAAGAACTATAATCTAGTATTTCACCTCCATTCAAATAATTTTTCCCATCGCACAAGAACTTCCACGTGGCGCAGTTTTAATCCTCAGATTAATCGTGATCTGCGGAACTGCGGTTTACTTATTGCGCCACAATCCTACAATGTCCTGTCGCGCATCGTAGATTAAGTCTAATCGGGCTCCTTAAGTTAACTATAATCCCAGCCTGATCGCTGGATCAGTAGCTAAGCAACATTTTCCGGGATCGAAGTGAGTGAGTTACCTGCGCAGGTCATGTGAACATGCCAACTGGTTCAGCTTAATCCAGGGATTCAACTTTTTCTACGAGCATGCTAATAAAAAGAAATTTGCTTCAATTTATTTTTTCGAGCCCAGAGTTTTACCTCTTTCCAGCAGCTGGGATCCGGCCTGGGATAGAAAAAACATGTAACGTCTACCTTCAGAAACGGATTAAATTTTTTCTAACAAATAAGCCAGTCTTAAGCATGGCGATTAAGCTTGATCCCCTGCAAAGGGGCGTAATATTGACGGATTTTCCTCTAAATCCCTCTGCTAATCTCCGGCTTAGAGCGCGTCGCGATTTTTTTCGCGACTCGGCCTGCTTTGTTTTTTCTTTCGTTTTCTTCAATTCGCAAGAACGCAGGCCCCTGGGCCCAATGAGGATCATAATTATGGAATTCCTAAATATACTAAGGGCAGACGGCAGAGCAAGGAAGCAGATCTACCTGTAAGCGTGGGTTCCTTCTATGACCGTTGAGCCCGAGACTGGCTGCGAGTCACAGGTAGAGAGAACACCAGCCTTGAGCTAGCGGGCAATTAAGAAGTCAAATTTCGCTTAAAAAGAAAAAATGGGCAAAAGAAAAACAATGCAAAAAATATGCAAAACTGAACTAAATCCGGATTAAGAATGTCGTAGGCCTTAGGATCCTTGCGTCATAAACAAGGCCGTGCCGTCCGGCGTTTTTGATCATTTGCATGTCACCAACGCGTCGTAAATGAATTCGCCGCACACTGGGTGCCGATGCCAGTTCAATCAGCTATCTCACTCTTTCCCGCTCCTTTTATGCTATTTTTGACTTTTTTACGAATGCAAGTGGTTGACTTCTTTTTACTGGCACTTCCGTTTTTTAATGTTTTTTTATTATGAGTCCTGTTACCTGCTTTTTTATGGGTGTCTAGACTTTTTTAACTGGCCCACTCGAGTGCGTTTTACCGCATCATGAGCCAGCTTCTGAATGAAGCTAACTATATAAAACGTGGATCAAGGCCCGAACTATGTAACTAAGCGCGGTACTCTTCGGAAGAGAATGTAACGTCTACCCTGATTTTTCTGCTTACAAATTTAATTAGCTGAGGAACTGCCCACCAAAGATGGAAAATATGTTGCAAGCAACGACTCAGTCATTGTTCGGGGTCTGGGAAAGCATATTTTCCTGGTCATTTGGACCAGGCGGATTAGCCTCTTAATCCCCTGTGCGTGGGTGTTATTTACATGCAGTGCTCTTGTACCTATCCTTTATTTTCGCCAACCATTAGCGAAAATTGTTTATCAACTGTCGCCTACTGAGTAACACAGAAAATATACCAGGAAAGGAGTTTGATCATTTAGAACCAAACTCAAATGTAACTAATTCACACAGCCTGTCTTGAAATAGGAGCATACTGTACACAAAACTAAAATGCATGATTAGAAATATTTCTAATCCGGCCTTTTCCTGCGGCGGCAGCCTAATCTTAATCCCAGTAGGAACTCTTCCGCGACCAGCTCAGGTAATCCTATGATCCAAGGCTTCCTGATTAGATCACTAGGATTACGAAAATACGTTTGTGAGGAGCTAATTCATTGAACAAATTTTTTCTTCCACTCTTTCTTAACCCTTGGCCTTAAAATGATCTCAGCACCCGCTTTTGGAATGGCGCACGTTTGGCATGCGGTAGAGGCACGAAATGATGCCCCTTGGGTTCCTCCTTATTAATTTGATATAAAAATCCCATCCCTTTCTATAAGCGTGCCGCATGCACGCCGTGTCAGTAAAAAACAAGATACAATTTGGACTTAGGGATGCTGTTGAGGACGATGCGGCAGGATCAGGGTGAGTTGAGGCGAAATTTGATGGTTTTTATAAAAAAAAGGTTGATTTAAGTACATTTTTAATATGATTCTACAGATCGAGAAAATTCGTAAAGTTTCTAATTTTTACATACAAGTTTGCTAGTTCCTAATCCAAGCTGCTTCTGGAGTAATCGCGCCTTGAGAGGATTGCACTCTCTCCAGCTTTACTGGTTCGCATGAAAAGGGTTTCCCGTCGAATTAAAAAGTGGATTTGAATAAGTCGGAACTTTGGGCATTTCAGTCTAAGGTTGCGCATTTTCCATCCGCGGATTAGGATAGACGATTAGCGGATGGTAATGATAAATACGGGAACAATTTAAATCCCGGTCCAGGCCTTAAGTTCAAGGATTACTAAATAAATCTCGTGATTTAGAATAAAACTTAATAATGAATTTTACATACGTTTTCACTTCATTATTCTTCTATTTATAGCATGTTTCAACCACTGTCAACCACAACGATTGACTATAAATCAAGAAATTGGACTCTTAAAAAACCCAGCTAAAATCGATCGAGTGTTACAAATTACTTAAAAATTGTGGGCACACTCATGGGTTGCCAAACAATACAAAAGAAAAAACCCCTATGCTGAACCGTAGGGGTGCTTCAAGCACACGCGTTGCGTTCGATGTTTTAAGCCTTCACTTTCGATTTTATTTCCGCTTTTCCCCCTTTTTGATAAAACAATTGTCTTTGTTGACAGCCCTCGTGTTCATCCGATATATTTGCTTAAAATTTGTCTTTTTTTGCACAAAAAAGAGTGAACGCTGTTTTTGTTTGCCTGAAGCATACTTTTTTTTTGTTATTTTATATAGCAGAGGGTTACAACTCGTACTTAAAATGAACTAAACGCATATAGTCTAGTAACAAATTCTTGGCAGCTGACGTGGGGAAATATAGCATTTTAATATACAGTTTGAGAGGAATTTCCGAACAATACTATCAAAATAATAAATATTTGGTCTGTATTATGGACCACTTTGTTAACCCAGGTTAGTTTCCTCAGATTGAACCTTATCAACGGACTATACGCACTTTTCTACGCACTACTGCCCTACTTACACACACACTACTTAGCACGTGTGGAAGGCGTTCTCGAACGATTTTGGTTCGTTTTGCGATTCCAAATCTCGACTATTTTGCTTTCTCACTCGTTGTGATAATATAGTCTCGTTTGCTGATTGTCGGCAAAGCCATGGGAGATAATGCCCGGATCTGAATAAAATCAGTTGAGCTTAAGTTGCTTTTTCAATACCAAGCGTACTCTCTCCTTATCAAGCAAACAAGCCGAATTTTTTTCTGACTAATCCCAAACCTGGTAATTAGCGAAAATGTGCTCAAACCGGTCAGTTCAGTTTGAAACCCCAGAAATCCTTATCAATAGGGTCAGTTTTGGGTTCTCAAATATTGTTTAGTGCCTTCTGCGAATTTTATTTTTGCTAAAATCTTTTGCTGAAGTCAACCATGCTCATTCGATGACAAAAACTATTCGAATTTTACGTAACATTATGCAGAGCAAGGATATGCGTGTCCCTTTCGGCTATTGTTCGGTTTCACTTTCGAAAAATCCACGGTAGTTCGCATTAACCGCCCGGCGAGTCCTGCCAGTCCTGACAGTCCTACGCGTCCTTGGCCTACCTACAAAAACCAGCATACCGATCTAGACCCATTTTCAACATAAGTTCAGCCCAGCGTGTCCTTGCCATAAAAATCTACATAAAACCATTTAAAAGTCAATCCGCAAAAGTCACAGAAATCGCCGAGGCATGCTGAGAAATTTCGATGTTCCAACTCTACCGACTGTTTTTTATGATTCTTGAGTTTTGCTTCTACCTGAAACTGTTTTTTACTAGTTCCGCATTGACGATTCGTTTTTTAGGCGTGTGTCAATAATTAGTTACCCATTAAACCGAACTTCCACTTCTGTGTGACTTCGCTCAACAGGCTGAAGGGAAAGCGAAAAAACTCACTCATATACCTTTTTTAGACTCGGGCCTTTTTCCTGCTTTGGGGTCCCGTCAAGCCGACGTTTTGTTTACTTCCTGTTCACTCTTACGGCGCACGCTTGAATTTCCACCCCGTCCAAGGCATCTCTTTTCCTGACTTTTGGCTCTTTCGCTCTCGCTCTTTCCCTTTCGCCCAGTTCTCCTTTGGCGTTCATCCCCTTCGCGCCAGTTGAGTTGTTTTTCAAAAAACTCATACGCAGAAAGGGGAAATTCGATTGGGACCTCCGAGTGAGTTTTTTGCGAGTGCGCTGACTGCCTATTTCGAAGGAGCTCGCATCCGATCCTTGCTCCACTTAAGGCGGCCCTCTAGTGCACTTTTTATGAAGGCTCTAAAAAAACAGGAGCAGCGGAAGTAGTCATAAGTTTTTAATGCCTCTTCATGGGCAACACATAGTTTTCATTTTTTATGTTTTATGACTACCAAAAAACGCAGGGGCCATAAAACCATGTAGTGCGCAAACTTAAGATACTTCTCATCTTTTTGGTAAAAAAAAATGACACTGATTCTGGAACTAGAGTCAACTACGGCTTCGACATTGAAATGTACCAGCGGCTGTCTCTGTCCCACCAATTTGCATATGAAAAATCAGCACTTTTAGGTAACAAAAAAAAAGAAGAAAAAAAACGAACCGATGAAAATAACTCAGCTCAGCTCAACTCAACGGAGTGCCCAGTTCCAGTTTACCTGCTTCGGGTCTGGGGATCGTTTTTCGCCGTCGCCTTGATGCTTTCTCCTGCTCTCTGCATGCGTGTTCTGCGTGCGAGTGAGCGGGAGAGCGAATTGAGTGCGTGGCTGTGTGGCAGTGTGAGTGCGTGAGAGGGTGAGTGGGATTCTTTCGCCGCGGCAAAGCGTACTTATAGTTAGCTCACGCAGCGAATTTGTATCAGTCGTGATTTGGCTCTGTCAGTGAGAGGAACAACAATTTGTTGTGCCGCACACACAAACGCGAATAACACAAACCTAATCAAATTACAACTACCTCATTTTGCAAAATCGGTGAACTTTTATATAAAGGAAAAATCAGTGAAACTCTCTACCTCAAAGTACAAAAGTGCGTGAACGAAATAATTCATATCCTTACAAGAAAGTGCGAGAAAATCGGCTAAGAAATTCAAACCAAAGAATATATCAGCGAATTTCAACATTGCATTTGCTCTAGTGAAGGCAACACGAAGGAATTAAACACAGAAACAAGAACGTTTCGATGGCCATATCAATGCTGCAAGACGCACAGACACGAAGTAAGTATTGTTTAAGATGTGTGCAATCTTAGTTATTAAACAATCCGACGTCCAATGGTTATTGCTATTTTTAAATATTTAAGAACGTTTTCAATGTGCGAGAATGGAGCAAGAACAAATTCCGCCGACTCTCTCACAAGGCACTAGAGACGTCTAAACGGTTTCAGGCTAATGGCCGACGCCATGTTTACAGACACATACATTCGTTCGAATATTCAAGCTCGCATTTACACATTCGGATCAATTAGGCTTTGTTTACAAGTTTGGCCAGAAACCGGCACTTAACTCGTTACCCATCAAAACAAAAGCTAGAGAGAACAACGCAGAGAGCAGTCAGAAGAGAACCGAGAGCACGGAGCTTCTCTCACATATGTAACACATGTGAAAGTTTTGCTCTTATGAGCTTCTGCTCGTAGCGAGAGACACAATCCACAGCGAATCCTTCAGAACCGCTCTGCTCGTCCTTTTCCGCCCGCCTAACATGCTTTTAAAACGCACTTGAACAGCCATCTAACTGTTATTCTATCTTTTGTTTCAGGCTTAGCTGCTGCATTAGCAGGAATCAAGAGGGAGGAGGTTTCTGTTGACCGCTCCATGTCGCTATCGCCACCAATGTCGGCCAACACATCAGCCACCAGCGCCGCAGCAATGTATCCGGCTATGGGTCTTCAACAGGCTGCCGCTGCCTCTGCCTTTGGAATGCTCTCACCCACCCAGCTCCTGGCCGCCAACCGGCAGGCTGCTGCCTTCATGGCGCAACTGCCTATGAGCACATTGGCCAACACACTGTTCCCGCACAATCCCGCGGCCTTGTTTGGAGCCTGGGCTGCCCAGCAGTCACTGCCACCTCAGGGCACACACATGCATTCGCCGCCAGCTAGTCCTCACTCGCCGGTGTCCACACCACTGGGCAGTGGCAAGCATCCGCTGAGCTCCCCCAACAGCACGCCGCAGCACCATGAGCCAGCGAAGAAGTCTCGGAAATTATCCGTGAAGAAGGAGTTTCAGACGGAAATTAGCATGAGTGTAAATGATCTTTACCACACACCCGGTGGTCCCATCTCTCCGCCTTCCAGCGGCAGCTCTCCCAACTCCACCCATGAGGGCGCGGGTGGCAATGCTGGAGGTGGTGCCGGCTCCAAGGATCCATCTCGCGACAAGAGCTTCACCTGCAAAATCTGTTCCCGCAGCTTCGGCTACAAGCACGTTTTGCAGAACCACGAGCGCACCCACACTGGCGAGAAGCCCTTCGAATGTCCTGAGTGCCACAAACGCTTCACCCGGGACCACCACCTGAAGACCCATATGCGCCTTCATACTGGAGAGAAGCCATATCACTGCTCGCACTGCGATCGTCAGTTCGTTCAGGTGGCCAACCTCAGGCGTCACTTGCGTGTTCACACTGGAGAGCGTCCGTACACATGTGAGATTTGCGACGGTAAATTCAGCGACTCCAATCAACTCAAGTCCCATATGCTGGTGCACAACGGAGAAAAGCCTTTCGAGTGCGAACGTTGCCACATGAAGTTCCGACGGCGCCATCATCTGATGAACCACAAGTGCGGGATCCAGTCGCCGCCCACTCCGGCTCTGTCGCCAGCCATGAGTGGCGACTTTCCCATGGCAGTCACCGCAATGGCTCTTGAGTCCTCCACCAACAAATTCGCGGCAATGTGTCCCAGCTATGGAGGTTCTGAAGAGTCGGTTGACTTGGAAAAAGGCGCTATGGAGGAAGATGCCCCATTGGATTTGTCAGAGGATGGAGCCAGCTCTGTTGATGGACATTGCAGCAGCAGCATTGCACGGCGTAAGGCACAGGATATTCGCCGAGTTTTCCGCCTGCCTCCCCCTCAAATCCTTCACGTGGCCAGTGATATGCCCGAGCAAACCGAACCTGAGGATCTGAGCATGCACTCTCCCCGCTCCGCCGAGTCCCACGAACATAACGAAGATATTGACTTGGACGACCTGGATGATGCTGCAGCCCTCTATATGCGGCAACAGCACCACTAGATCACTAGATCAGCAAAGATCGCAATTGTACATAGCCATGATCAGTTTTCATTAGATGAAAGCTACTGGAAATGATCCACACAAAATTGAAAATTTTGCCATTTCAAAGTGGAGAGCAAACATTTTTGCAACAGGAATTTATTGCTAAGTACAAGTAACTAAAGATCAACCATATATATAAAACTAACTAGAGAAGTAATAGCACATAAATCAAAAAACACAAAAATTGTACAAAAGTAGCTAAACATGCCATAAGCTTATCGCCGCCAAACCCCACCAAATCGAACCGAAAATGTCGTGCCATTCTTTATTCTAATTTAAGTTATATCGTTAGGTTTTCAAGTCACTTAAAATTGTATATATATCCAGCATATGCAGCTGCTAATTGTAAATTATACGGCGCTCCAAAAATTTCTATTGAATTACCAAATTTAAAGACACAAAAAATCATAAAATCAATTAATGGCTCTTATTTAGTAATTTAGATTATTTTTAATTTAATTTAAAGGAATTCTTAAAGAAAGCAA
>JAEIIH010000988.1:0-14961 GCA_018904745.1 Drosophila orosa
ATACGAGATTAAATCTATATACTAGCTTGTTTTTGGAAGTTACTCAAGTATTTATCTAATCATAACTTATACTATAAATAATCTTTCATAAAATCTAAATAGAAAAGTTTGTTAGATTTTGTAAAATGTATAAAAACAAATACAATGACAGCCACTGCAGCAGCAGCCACAACATTTACCGCTGAGAAAAGCGGGTGAAAAGTCTGAGAATTGGGGAATTGAGGGGAAAATGTCGTCAAAGTATTTTGCATTTCTAATGCGGCGTCGCTGTCTCAGCTCGCGTAAATGGTTTTGTAATGTTAATGCCGCCGATTGAGTGGGACAAGGAGGCAGAAATTAAAGCAGGGAAGTAGCGGCATAGGACAGGCTTTGCATTTACATAATTTAGCGGAACAACGCGTCAATTGGGCCGAAAGGAAGGCCTTGGGCAATTATCACGTCAGTCAGCCGGAACTCACCCGGTCTCCCGTCTCCTCTCTCTCTCTCCATTAAACAGAAGGAGAACAAGAACGGCGTCATGTCGCCGGACTCACCTGAAGCCGAAACGGACTACACACTGACACCGCGAACGGAGGCCAAGTACAACAAGATCGACGAGGAGTTCCAGAACATGATGCAGCGCAATCAGATGGCCATCGGCGGAGCGGGTGCGCCCCGCCAGCTGCCAAATAGCAGCTACACGCTGCCCGTCTCCGTCCCCGTGCCGGGCTCCTATGGCGACAATCTGCTGCAGGCCAGCCCCCAGATGTCGCACACCATCAGCCCACGTCCATCGAGTTCGGAGACGGATTCAGGTGGGATGTCCCTGATAAGTTAGTACGGTGTCTCGCCTCGGGTGCACACACACATTTCTATCTATCTATCGTTGGTTTCCTTTCTGTTTTTATTTGGTTCTGATCTGAATTTCGTTTATGCACTTCGCTCTTCTCTGAGTGCCTTGATCTGCATGACGATTGCTTGAAGTCCTCTTAACTCCTAACTCTAAATTCTTAAACCCTAACTCTGTTCTGTCTTGATTTCTTTAACCAACTAACCAACACTCACCGCCATCTAACCGAGCTGCGTGCCAAGTTCTGTGTAGTATTTAGAAGTGTATCCATATCTCGTGCGACCTTCACTCAATTTTCTTATCTTCTCTTTGGACCATCAGTCTATCCATCGGGTTCCATGCTGGAGATGTCGAACGGCTATCCGCATTCACACTCGCCGCTTGTGGGATCACCGAGTCCGGGTCCCAGTCCTGGCATAGGTGGGCATAAACATAAACATTACTCCATTACTCCTACCCTCACTTAAGCTCCTCCTCTTCTAACTCCATCATTCGCTGCGAGTCCTTGAGTCCTAGTGTCCTAACCATGTTATCCTTGCAGCCCACCACTTGTCCATCAAGCAGCAGTCGCCGGGCAGCCAGAATGGACGAGCTTCCAACCTGCGGGTCGTCATACCGCCGACCATTGCTCCCCTACAGACCAACATGTCCGCGCCCGACGACGTCGCCTATGCAGATGTAAGTATTTATTCCTTAGTATCTGGATTGGTATTATCTATAGCTTCTGTCTTGATTCTGCAGCAACGGCAGAGCCAGGCATCGCTGAACACGCCCGTGGTCACGCTGCAGACACCGATACCCGCCCTCACGAGCTACTCCTTCGGGGCGCAGGACTTCTCCTCCTCCGGGGTCATGGGCAGCGCGGAGATCATGAGCCTCAACAACTGGCATCAGGGCCTGGTGCCGCACTCTAGGTGAGCCTCAATTAGGGGGAAAGTTAAGGGGCAATCCATAACCGTGCTTTTTCTCTGGACCAATTTACAGTCTCTCGCACCTGGCTGTCTCGAATAGCACGCCGCCGCCCGCCACCTCACCCGTCTCCATTAAGGTGAAGGCGGAGCCGCAGTCGCCGCCGCGCGATCTCTCCTCCAGTGGCCATCAGCAGAATAGTAATGGGTCCACGGGCAGCGGCGGCTCTAGCAGCAGCACCAGCAGCAATGCCTCGGCCAGCGGCGGTGGAGGTGGTGGCAATTCGGCGGCCGCCAATGTCATTACGCACTTAAACAATGTCAGTGTCCTGGCAGGAGGTCCTTCGGGCGGCGGAGGAGGAGGAGGCGGCGGCGGACCTGGTGGCAGCAATGGCAACGTCGAGCAGGCCACCAATCTGAGCGTCCTGAGCCACGCGCAGCAGCAGCACCTGGTCATGCCCAACTCGCGGCCCTCGTCCACGGGCCACATCACACCCACACCAGGTAGGCGTCACTTTTCTTCTTGGTTATCCGCCACCTCTTTTCCTTTTTTGTATCGCTCCGTTATTTTTCTGAAGGATTTCCGCTTGAAAATTGCTGCCGTTTTGTCTACTAATTTGTTTTAAAGAAATTTCATTAAAAGATCCACAGTTGCGGCATGTTTTTTAATGCTAAACCTCTCTCTCTCTCTCAATTGTAATTAAACTGCCGTGTCCAACGGGGCGTATACTTAATCTGCGGAATTACGCATACGCCGCGTGGCCAGATTTACCTTTTTTACTTACAAATACCTCTGCCAATCTAATATTTGTTAATACTATATATAATGCGATTGTGTCTTCTTTTTGCATTAACCCCCAACGACAACAAACGACAACAACAACCAACAAATTCCAACAAATAAAAATAGGGCATGATAAGTATGAAGGATATCCGTACCGCGCGCTAATGGGACATAATCCTAGATGGAATTTTGCCGGTAAATTGGCTAAAAACAAAACAAAAATACAAAATACATACACATACACATCACACCTGCATACCAACACCTATAAATACGCATACAACTACATATTGATACAAAAAATAGAAAAGAAAATCTAGCAAAATTCTAGTTAAAGATTTCTCAGTTTTCTTAGGCGAAAGTCGGGGTCGCTTTAGTTCTCTTCTGTTTTGTTTACTGTTTACTGGGGGGATACTTTCGAGTTCTGTGATTTTTCGTTTTGCCTGGCCTTTGTTTTTGATTTTCCTCCACTAACCCACCACCCTGCTAACCAAAAACACACTCACATAAAACACTCACTCACAAACAAACACCCAAGTCACACTCACACAGGGGCCAGGCACCGAATGTCCTTGTGTCCTGGCCCCGCCTGAATGCCCAACAGAAAATAAAAACAAAAAAATAACAAACAGCCCGCCTGCCGCCTGCCTTTGTCATACACACGCGACCTTTGAGCAAATCAAACTAATAGCTTAACAGACTTCATTATCCTTAATGCAGGTGCGCCGAGCAGCGACCAGGATGTGCGTCTCGCCGCCGTGGCCGTGCAGCAGCAGCAGCAGCAACAGCAGCAACACCAGCAGCAGCAGCAGCAGCAACAGCAGCAGATGGGCGACTACGATGCACCCAACCACAAACGGCCGAGAATATCGGGCGGATGGGGCACATAGCCGGCACGTGGTGTCGGCACCACCAGCCACTACAAGCCGCATCACAACAACAACAACAACCACCACCACACCAGCTGCAGCGCCACCAGCAACTCCATCAGCAGCGGCAACAAGAAGGCAGCGGACTGCGACGACCTGGTCATGATGCCGCCACCGCCGCGCAAGGAGCTGCTGCATTCGCGTGGCAGCAGCTCCTACGGCCTCCTGCAGGCTACGGGCTACGACTGCTATGGCCAGCAGCTGGCCGTGGCCTACGGGTCGCAGCAGCACCCGTAGCACCCGTAGCACCCGTAGCAACCGTAGCAACCGATCCCAAACCCACACCAGTGCAATAGTTTCGAGGGGGATTAGCTGAGCGGAGGAGGCCGAGACAGAGGGGAGCTTTGTTTTGTTTTCGGTTTAAGCGAACAGTGACAGTGTCATATCTATAGTTATTGTAACTAAATGAATTACGATTACACACACCCACACACACCTACGGTAATAGTTATAATTTTAACTTATAAAATGCAAAGGCAAGTCCTGCGGCGATTCATTCGGGACACTGAGGAGCTTGCATGAAGTTGTTTAGAGTGTTGAGCTGATTTAGTTTAGTTACAATTACAATTACAGTTACGCAAGTACGGTTAAAGTTTAATGTTAAATCTAATCTTAGGGCAAACAACAACAAAAAAAAAGCTGCAGACAAAAAAACAAAACAAAAAGAAAGAAAAGTTTAATGAGAACGTTAAGAAAGAGCTCTTTATGCTGTAAATATTTGATTTTAGTGTCATAAGTTTTAAACTTAGCGCGTAAGGCATTACGGAGATACGTAAACCAAGCAAGTCAACTATGAAATTGAGAAATTCTAAGCAAACATAAACACACGCAAAATGTACTCAGTGTTCGGACATAATTTTTTTGTAATTTCGTGCAATTTTTATCGTAAATCCCTTAAACCCAGCCCCGACTTGTCCCTGTCCCTTCTTACATATGCAAGTTCGTATATATATACACTTTATGATTATGTTTTAGCTTTGATTTAAGCAATTATTATTTAATATTAGACAACACACCTTCTTCTCTTCATCTCTTAAGCGAAACGAAGTCATAATTTGTAATTTACGTTTAAAGTGGATTTCTATTCAATTTGAAAAGTGCTTCAAATTCTATTGTGCCTAAGTTCTTTTGTATTTTTTACAATTATCTTAAAATGCAGTTTGTAAAACAACAACAATCGCAACAACAACAACAACAACTCAACAAAAATATAATTTAAATAAAATTATTCAAGAAATTTTTGTTTATTTTTCATTTCGTAAATATTAAAAATGTATCTTGATGCATTCTTTATTTGTTTTCTGTATATTTCTTGTTTTCTGTTTGAACAGGCCTCGAAGGGGGCGTGGCGTGGCCTGTCTGTGTCAATGTCAATTGCCCAATGTATTCTCAATATTTGACTAAGAGAGGTGAATGCGCCGGGGCAAATATTTGCACTGGCCATTATTATGACCTGTTGCACTTTATACAGCAGCGCGAAAAGCGAAAAAGAGTAAAATATTTATGTATATTTGTATTTGATACGAGACCGCATCTCAGCTGTGCATATTTGAACACACAAAAAATAAGAAGGAAAGCAACAGGTGCAGAACGAGCATAAACAATAAGCAAACTTACACTCTACAGGTTTCCCCATTGAACAAGCTTTACAAGAAACACACCTACATATGTAAGCAGATCGAAGCGGAACGAGGCGAGAGCGAAATTATATATGTCTACCACATAGAGAGCAGCACGTGAATGATATTTTCTAGCCATGTATAGGATATATACGACATACTATATAGTATATACTATGCTAAGCAACCAGAGCCGATAGGTTTCCCCAGAGCAGCAGCACCTCCAGGAACCGTTGCTCCTCTCCAGTCAGAGTTCGTTATATATATTATATGTAAATAGGTGTTAAATGTGAATATTTGTGGGTATATATATATATATATTTGTTGCACACTTGGATGTTGTAACCTGTAACCTCCCCTAACTGATTTTCATATGATTTGCGAAACGAACCTTTCGAATCTTCCCAAGTTTTCCCATTTTGAGTTCAAGCCTTCTTCGGTTGATTGTATGTACATAGATCCTGGTATATAACTTCACTGTGTAGTGTTGCCTTAAAAACAGTGCCTCTTTTTGATGATGAACAAGCAGAGATACTTGGAGATACAACTGCATGTTGTATGAAGAGTACATAAATTGCAAATGATAATGATAACGAACAACTTGATGGTGAAAAATTTCAATACAGGTGTTAATTGTGCTATTTAATTAAGCGTAGATAAACTGATACTAGCCCCAATCGAGACCCCCAAGCAGCACGTAATGTACAAACGGAAAGGCAAGAAACGCTGGCAAGCTGATACCAAATTTCGAATTGGCAATGCATGAGGAGAACCCTATAGCCTAGTAAACAGATAGGATAGTATATAATATACATAGACTATACATTTGATCGACGCACTGTACAGTTGACTGTCTCCAAGACGTCCTACGGTCACAGGGACCACTCACAGCACAGAACTAGTGTGTGCACGGCGCGTATGCCGCCAGAAGTCGGATTCGGTTCGGACGGACGTGTAAATTCGTATTCGCTGTACCTTTAGCCTAACGTTATACATATACATACATATACCTAGATAAAGATAAAATGTTAAACCTAAAGCACTGTTGTAATGGATTTATGTGGCACGGCACTCCCTCCACGCGCATCATATGAATAGTTATTCAAAGACTTGTGCATGAACTCACTCACGACATAGATAATACTGGTGACACCGAGACACCGCGTTCAGCTGGCTAAGCTCTAGATAGGATTGGGAGTGACTCGAGGATGTGCACGGCGGCTGGAGACGGCCACCCAATAAGTGTATCCATCGATGTGTCTGTTCAAATAAATATATACACAAACTGAATCGTAACTCTAGGCTAAGACATGCAACCATTTTGGTGAAAAACAAGATAGTACATTATATACACGCATAGATATGTGTGGGAAATACTATATATACATGCATACATATATATATATATAAAGAGAAACAAGTTTTATCCGTGCACTGAATATGAAAGGTTTTGGACAAATTGTGGATTCAATATTTACCTATTAAGTTGGTGTTTTAAACAGAGAAAGCAAGGACAAAACCTGGCAAATGATAGTAGAAAATTTTAAATAAAACCTTTTTGGCAAACTGAACGATCTACGCGTTGTTTCTGTCTATAATTTTTATTGCAACTTTGAGCTTAAATTCCGATGTACAATTTCAATTTTACAAACTAGCGAAATGCAATTGCGGTACACAATATATTGGCTGGATCGTCAAGGTTTAAATCCTGTATCTCCCATTACATGCCGTTGTAGGCGGGGCCGCCGCCGCCCTCGGGCACCACCCAGTTGATGTTCTGCTTGGGGTCCTTGATATCACAGGTCTTGCAATGGATGCAGTTCTGGGCGTTGATCTGCAGCTTCAGGTTGCCGCCCTCCTCGTTGGGCACGTACTCGTAAACGCCGGCGGGACAGAAGCGCTGCTCGGGCCCCTCGTACAGCGCCAGATTGTGGTCCACGGGTATGCGGTCATCCTTCAGCGTCAAGTGAGCGGGCTGGTCGCCCTCGTGGTTGGTGCCCGTCAGCGCCACTGACGAGAGCAGGTCGAAGGAGATCTTGCCATCGGGCTTGGGGTACACAATGGGTTGGCTGGAGCTAGCCGGCTGCAGGCATTCGTGATCCTGGGGACCGTGCTTCAGGGTCCAGGGCTCGCGGCCGCCCATGAAGATGGAGAAACCACTGAGCGCCAAGCCGCCGTACAAGCCCAAAGGATTGTGGAACGAAGGGTGGACGTTGCGCACACTGTGGAGGTCCTTCCACACAAAGGAGTCCTTGATCCTGCATTACACAAGGTGGGTTATACATATTCTATAGATTTTCACAAGATTTCAAACTCACTTCTCCGCATAGCTGGTGGGTTCCACGCCCGCCGTCGACTGTGCATCGGCATTGATAGCCTCAAACGCACTCTCCGCGGCCAGCATGCCGCTCTTCATGGCATAGTGGGAGCCCTTGATGCGGGGCACGTTCAGGAAGCCAGCGCTGCAGCCCACCAGGCAGCCTCCGGGGAAGGACAACTTCTGGGGCAGGCTCTGGAAGCCGCCCTCGTTGATGGCTCGTGCTCCATAGGCGATGCGCGTGGCGCCCTCAAAGACATGACGCACCTTGGGATGCGTCTTGAAGCGCTGGAACTCCTGGAACGGACTGAGCCAGGGGTTCTTGTAGTTCAGGCCAACCACAAAGCCCACAGCCACGGTGGGCGTGGGTTCGTTCAAATGGTACAGGAAGGAGCCGCCATAGGTGAAGCGATCCAAGGGCCAGCCAATGGTGTGCTCGACCAAACCGGGTCTGTAAATCAAGAACACTTAATATGGTTTCCTTGGTCATCTTACGTGGCTACTCACTGGTGCTTCTCAGCGTCAATCTCCCAGATTTCCTTCAGACCAATTCCATAGGTCTGAGGCTCGCTACCTTCGTTCAGGCCAAACTTCTGCATGATCTGCTTGGTCAGGTGACCGCGGCAGCCCTCGGCGAAGATAGTGGTCTTGGCGTGCAGCTCCATGCCACGCGCAAAGGTGTCCTTCGGCGCTCCGCTCTTGGCAATGCCCACATCATTGGTGGCGATGCCTTTTACGCTGCCATCCTCGTGGAACAGCACCTCGGAAGCGGCGCACCCGGGATAGATCTCCACGCCCAAAGCTTCCGCCTGATCGCCTAGCCACTTGACCAGGTGGCCCAAGCGCACCACGTAGTTGCCGTGGTTGTCCATGGGCCAGCCCTTGAAGACGGGAATGGAGATGCGTCCGCTGCCAGTAAGGAAGGAGAAGGTATCTTTGGTCACGGGCGTGTTCAGCGGAGCTCCCTGCTCCTGCCAGTCGGGGATAAGTTCGTTCAGCGAGATGGGATCGATGACGGCGCCGGAGAGAATATGTCCGCCCACCTCGGCGGATTTTTCCACAACGCAAACGCGGATTTCCTAAAAATGAAACGTTATTAAAGGTTTTCGGAGACGTGGCCAGCACTCACCTGATCCTTTTCCGCTGCCAGCTGCTTGGCACGAATGGCCGCTGACATGCCAGCTGGTCCGCCGCCCACGATAACCAGATCCACCTCCTCTATGCACCGCTCCATGTCCACCTCTGCCCACCGCTCATCCTTCTCGCGGGGATTCAGCGTGTAGTGTGTGGTGATCCTGGGATACTTGGCTACCTCCGAGACGCTGCGCACCAAGGCGGGCGTGAAGAGCCGCCGGACTGCGATCAGGAGAAGATCATATTGAGTTATCAGCACAGGTCAAGCGCTATCTCCGCCGCGAGATACTTTTATTGCAGAGTCTCGGCATCCATCAGAGCGGTTATGTAATCCCCGAAATGGGAATTTATTGGGTTTGAACTCGGCGCCTTGCAGGAACTCACCTCTGTGCATTTTCAGCAGTGCCGACATTTCCTTTCTGTCCAAAAATAACCGTCTTTTGTAGGGCAGCAAAGTGCACAAACCTGGTTTATATATAAATGTATATATACGTGTTGTTGTGTTTACGCTGCTTCAGCAAACACAACAAAGCAAGATCGGTGCAACAGGTTGGACTTTGACCGACTCGCCCAGCTGATACGTAGCCGTCCAAAGTTCGCACGCAATTTTTGCCGGCGGCTGAATCAATCACTTTCCACTCGAGATAATAATTTTCGACCGGGAAAATCAGATAAAACTGCAATATATAAGCTGATCCACAAGTAGCTACCGTCGATAAGGTATTAACTCAGCTGTTAAGGCATCGATGTTTTTAAACATTTTGGAAAAATCGATATTGGTTGTGACTATCGATAAATTTGACACATCACTAAGGTACAGTGCGTCTCAAAAGTATTCGTTGCAAAGGGAAAGGGTGGAAAATGCTTATTTTAAATTAACTAACAAATTCAAAATTGTATATATTTTGTTTCGCATATGGAAAAAATATAACAAATAGAAAACGCTTTCAATAACAAGCTACAGTCAAATATATTTAACTAAATTGATTTTAATGCTCACAAAAGGAAAGGAAAAGGAAAAGTTTTTTTTGATTCGGCATAAAATATTTATACTTTTTCGTATTGTTCAATATTTGTATATTTGTGGGCAATGCTTTTTTTCTTTAAGAGATTGTAACCTATTTTAGGCATCTCTATTCGGGTATATTCGACAATTCCGTCAGCAATATCTTTTTCAGTTCTTTTTTGGAAGAATTACGATCTTCCTGAAGTTTTAGCATAAGATGAAAATGAACTTATCGTGTTCGTGGCAATGGAGTGTAAATTTAACTAAAATTTATTTAAATATATATGAGCATTCATTATCCCGTCTATAAAATGTATATTTCCATCTCTTCACCCCAAACTAGAACAGAACCTCCGATGTGCTTTACTGATGCTTTTACATTTTTATATACATTGAATTTGCTTCGTTGCTAAATATAAACTAATCCCAAAACTCCAAACAAAACTTTTTTTAAAGCAAAACAAAATGTCCTTTTTTTAAACATCTTGCAAGCTGATTAAGTCGAAATAATGGTAAAGAGCTACATAAACACCTGGTTCACGTCTCTGCTTTTACACGTGTAAAAAGGTGTTAAATTTTGGTAAAAACGACGAGGTATTATCAATTTACATTATAAAAAATTAATTTAAAATAAAAAATTGGCATATCACAAAGTTTTATTTTAGCATAATATAAAGTTTAATCCGTATTTTATTCATTAACGACTATTGTTTTGAAGCTACTTAAATTTATAGCAACATCTAACACTTAAAGCCATGAATTTCTGATGATAGACAATAGATTTATAACAATAAATTTGGGGTTTCCGTTTTCCTGAGTTCAATTATATGATAAGCATGTTATTAGAGTTTTTATATTTATGATAAAGTACCAATTTCTCGCACCTACATTCGCCACGGAGAGAGTTAAACGAGTCTATTAACCCGCGATTCACCGGAGTTGGGCTATGGGAAAAACTTTGTATACCCTTGCAGTGTGTTATAACATTAGTCAGAATTTACTGTGCAGTGAGGAAATCATTTAATATCATAATTATAATAATATCAATATTATATAGTCCCTTAACAAATAAAGTCACCTTACCTCTTCAAGTCGCCTTTGCGAAAGATTAATTCCATTTTAAAACATAACAAAAAAACCCGACTACCATAGAGCAATCTTTATTTGGAAATTTGGCAAAAAAGATGTTTTTTCGCACCGTTTTTTCAATGCATTTCGTTTTACACTAAGTATACATTTATTTATAGATAAAGTTAGATTTTTTGGTATGATCAGATCAAAGCGTGGTGAATTTTTAATCCAGCCCCATTAAAAATTCATAATCTATCAGGAGTTCGTGTGGGGAGGAGGGAGTATACGTATATCAGTTACGATTCGTGTGTAGTTTGTCAATCAATATCTTCTATTTACAAGGATTCGCCGCCTCAAAGGATCCCTTTTTCTCACTGTCCAAAGAACTGATCCTGCTCTGCGCTTCCCTCATCCGTCGAGGTCGAGGTCTGTTCGCCGCTCTTCACCTGCTGATCCTGTTTCTTAAACAGCTCTGTGACGGCCTTGTCCACGGAATTACTATCGCCTGGGTGGTCGGATTTGATCTCCTTGGATTCGGAAGCTGCAGTCTTCACGCTCTTGCCAAACCGAATAAAGTTGGAGTCCAGCTGCGGGGGAGCAGAGCGTCCAAATCGCATAAAGTTATCGGGGCGTCCGAAGCGCATAAAGTCCTGTTTTACACTGCGCAGCTCCTCGTGGGGATTGCGTCCGAAACGAATAAAGTTGTCCGGTCGTCCGAATCTCATGAAATCCTCAGCAGGGGAGCGACCGAACCTCATGAAATCCTGCTTGGGATCCCGGCCGAACCTCATGAAGTCCGAAGGATTGCGTCCGAAGCGCATAAAGTCCTGCTTGGGATCCCTGCCAAAGCGCATAAAGTCCTGCTTGGGATCCCTGCCAAAACGCATGAAGTCCTGCTTAGGATCCCTGCCAAAGCGCATAAAGTCCTGCTTGGGATCCCTGCCATATCGATCCATGCCCGATCGCTTCTCCATGCCATCGTGCTCATCGGAGGCACCGTAGGTGCCCTCGGGTGGCAGCTGCTCCGCTTGCCGCTTGCCAAAGTGCATGAAATTGTCGGCCAAGGACCGCCGCTTGGCCTCCATCTCCGGATCGAACTTGTAGCGAGGCTTCCGGAAACGCAGAAGCACCGCATTCTTGGTGTAATCGATGCCGATCACCGAGATGGGATGCCGGAACTCCAGCTCCGCCTTCTCGGGCTGATCGCTGCTCAGAACCGCATTCATGAGGTCATTGTCCTGCGGCGCCTGCGGGGTATTGAAACCGTTGTCCCCATCCGTCTCCAGCAGCGAGTTGCCGCCGTACGAGGGCGTCTCGATGATCTCGCTGTGAATGGCCGACTGCATCTGGTACAGTGCCAGCAGGAACATCAAGGCAATGCCCATCTGCAAGGAAATAAAGGATAATTATGAGATGCCGCCGCCTAGGACAATCTATTGCAAGTTTTAATCACATTAACGCGTTCATTTTACTTAGAGTAACCGTAGACTTGGCTTGGCTTGACTTGGCCTTTCCCTCAATCCTCTAGCCCCTCTCCCAAGCTGCAGACAAAGTGTCCTGCTAATTAACCATCATGATATTTATGGGCAAATCCGCCGGAGCAGCGCGTAAAAAGTTAACCAACCACATTAAGGGCCGCAGCAATAGCAACAGGAACCACGAGCCACACTCGGAGAAAAGTTATACCTTTAATTGTGGCTTTTGGAACGGCCTATCGTTAGTTTATTAAAAAATAAAACAAGCAAAAATAATATATATCAAATGTAAACTTTTTTTTCCATTTTCCTTGAATGAATTATGTTTTGGGTTTCATAAAATAAATAAACCCCAATAGTATGGTGCTATGGAAAGTTTTATCTTCTAAAATTATAGCCAATGGATGTTATTTTTTTCACATTTTAAACTTTTAATTTAAAATATTTCCGAAAATTAAACCCTTGCTACATAAATATAAAAGCATTTTAAAAATAGCGTTACATAAATGAAGAATATATATGACAAATTCCTATTTATTCTTTAAAGAATTTGCATTGTAAACAGAGTAAAATATATATTTAGATGAAATCGGGTAATGGTAATTACAAAAAGAACAAAATGTGTATCAAATATAATTATTGAACTGTGTGGGGCAGATAATTCCAAACTTTAAGTTTTGAAACCACAACCTGTTCGAAAGAGTTCAATGTCCCTAGAACAATTTCGTAGCCATTAAAATTTATAGAATTTAAGGGTTCTAGGGCAAATGGTTTTCTGAGTGCACCCACTCACCCCCACCCACGCTGCCACATAACCCAAACAGCAGCCAGGTTTACAGGCATTAACACTTGTTCAAGGCGCTGAGCCCGGAGGAGCTGGAGCGGGCGTGGGCGTGGGATGGGGGCAGTTGATGTATGGTGTCCGGACTACGGCGACGACGGCACAGCAGCACCATTAGAGATGCAAATGATTATGGCTTTTGGATATGGTGACGATGCCGTTGCTAGGTTCTGGGTTCTTGATTCCGGCATGAGCTGCCTGCTTATCCGCTGAGTGCTATGTCAGTCCGGGCCAGCTGCAACAGGTTGCAGGAGAGATGCGATGCCATCGTCAATCAGGGATTTCTCCAAACTGGCTAACAGTGGCAAATTAGCACTTCTTCTTCACCATTTTTGAGTGAGCCACGGAAGGGGGAATGGTTGGGGTAAAAATTAAAAACTTGCCCAGACAACTCATGACAAAAACTTGACCTCCAAGACGGCGGCTGGCTGATGAGCAGGCAGAGACTTGGACTTCGCAACCGCGCCGAGCATTAACATACATTCGACGGTACTCGCTTTATTTGATGTCGCGGGCAATCAGGGCTTCATTCATAAAGAATTTAAACACAAAATCAGAGAGTTTAATGGCTCTGCGGCGGGGCCTGCACTTAGCAGAGTGCAGTTTGTTAGTCTTCTTTAGTGGTTGCATCTACCTGGGAAGTTGCAACATTCCCCACTCAAGGGTCCCATAAAGAGGCAACTAGTCAGGCGTCGCTTAATTTATGGGCTCCAACTGGATATGTTGCAATGCCCCATACTTCTGGGGAATTATGACAGCCGACAGCCTCTCCAGCTGGAGTCGGGCAGGAGTCAGCGGATCTGAAGTGGGTAGACAACAATTGCCAAATGCCTGATTGATTTGCGATGCCGAAATGTGCATTTAAAATTCACAAATGTGAGTACACCAGAGACCTGTGTATGTGCCTTGTTTATTTCGGGTTCGAACAGGTGGGTGCTAGGGGGAGGTGGTATCAATAACACACTCGTTAATTCGCTTAGCCATCGCAGCAGCCATCGGGATGATGAGGCCCCTGAATTTCGGGTAACCTGATTTGCATATGCGATATGTTTGATACGTTTGAAGTAGCTGCTTCCCTGGCAACACCAGCTCCTGGATAATCCTCGCTGGGCATTTAAATATCATTTGTTAGAGGTCTGTAGACACTGAGACAATTCCAGAGACAAATGATTGCGCGAGGCATTTCACTTGTCCGGGAAATGGAGCCATTGTCAGTGATAAATCAAAAATGCTGCACACCTCGTCGCACTAAGGTTCCTCTTGAGCACCTGCCGTCCACACCTGTGAGTGTCCAACCAGAGTGTGTTTTTTTCCCAGTGAATGCAAATGAAAATCTAGCGCCGCTCGGCTGCTCCGACACTATCCGCCCCTCGACCCCAGAAGTGCCGTCATAAATATTTCAATTTGCCTTCATTAACCAAAATGCTGTTTCCGTATGTGTTCCAGCTTTGTTCGAGGAAAACTATTTCCTCGGTGGGTTTTCGCCTGGGCTTAAGCGAATTTTTCATGGGGGCGACGAGTGGCGAAAAGTTGACAAAACCGAATTAGTTGGTTCTAGCTAAACAGATAGTGATTTTAGCCAATTAAAAATTACCGCATTTGCGGGATTACTGAATCGTATTTAAGTTGTGAGTTTACGGGAAGTGAATTATATTAAAACATGTAAGCTGCGGTTGTACTTATTAATTATAATTGAAATAAAACAGGAAATAGCCAAAGCTTAATTGCAGAATGCCTTAAAATGGTAATTAAAAACAAAAACCCTATAAAAGATTGTAATCACCTATTTTTGCTACTTAAATTTTATTTTTCAATTTTCTTAACTTAACTTAAGCCTGTAAGTTAGTGTTAAAATTAAAAAGTAACAATAATAATTATTAGTCGGGCATCACAGTTTAAAATTACGATGAAAATTAAATCACTTCCTTAAATTGTAAAAATTGTAAAGTTCATATATTATATTTTTTTAATTTCCTAAAATAAAAACTAGCAGTGGAAGTGTTAAGGAAATGAAACACTGTTTAGTGTGCTAAAAAAAAACTAGCAGC
>JAEIIH010001012.1:0-12392 GCA_018904745.1 Drosophila orosa
TATAAAAATTAAATACAAAACAAATTGTTAAATACTTTAAGTATATTTCAAGAAATCCCCTAAGCATATTTCCGATTGTCATGGCCTCGTCTAATATCACCCTTTATCATCCTGTTTGGCTTGTGCAATCAATTATGCCAAGCGAATGTCCTGGGCATTTTGGACAAGTTCAAGACCGCTGGGTTAGAAATCACATCTGGCAATGCCGGAACACACTGTTGTCCCCAGCAGACCATCTCCTGCAGCTGCTTCTGCTCCGACTCTTGCTCCTGCCGCCGCTGCTCCTTAGGACCCGCTGCCTGCCTGGCATCCTGGCGCGCGTATCAAACACAATTCCCCAAATCCCGACTGCCAATTTTTTCGTGTTAAATAATTCAAATACATACACACACAGAGCGCTCGCACGACGTACGAAACGAATCCAAACGAAGGCCGAAGTTTTCCGAGTGAGAAAAGCTTTCGCTCCCGTTACACAGGAAAATGTTGCCCAACAAAAACGGGAGAGATTTCGTATATTTGTGTATGTGTGTGTGTGTGCGTGAGAGTTTTCCTGTTTGCAAATGTATTTGCTCCAATTTCGAGAATGGAGATGTTTTTCGCCATCAACTTCGGCCTGCCGACTTTTCCGAGTGCCGGATATTCGGAGTTGGCTTGCCGGGCCCCAGCGCGCATTCAATACGCAAAGTTCAGTTGAGCGCGTCGGACGGCTTTTTCTCGTGAAAATCGTGGAAAGTCCGTCGTTGATTAATGCCGTTGTAACAGCAGCGTCGTGCGTGCGTAGTAGTATACGATTATATATATATACACACACACACACAGAGAGCTGTGTGTATATAGTGCGGCTGCAGAGCTCGTGGCGTGTAGTAAAACTCATTAAAAAGCAACTTATTCAATACTATTTCACGCACGCGGCAGGGGACGGCGCTGGAAAAACGCGCGCGCTCAACGGAGGTCCCCCAAAAAAACGCAAAACGAAAACCAAAAATCCCAAGAAACGAATCCAAAAACGAAATCGTCATCATAATCGTCATCATCATCATTATCGTCATTGCTGCGGGCGGACTCTAAAAATGATTGCAGAAAAGCAAACGAAACGCGACAATAAAACTTAAATGTCGCATTAAATTGCCTTGCCTCGATCAATAACAAAATAAAAAGGCAGAATAGAAACGAAAACGTCAGTCAATTAAAACTGTCTTAGGGGAATACATACATATTATATATTTTCAGAGCCAAGAGCAAAGCTTAAACTAGGTAAATTCAGTATAAATTTGAATTTATGCAATCGAGAAATCTCTTTATATTTTTGAAAGTTTTTATCATAAAGATAAATAAATAAATGTGTAGATACTTGAAATTGTAAAAAGCATACCAAAAAAATATGCTTCTTATATTTTAATAAATTTTTGGAGTTCAAAATATGATTGCTTACTTTTAGACACTTTTACCAAGTGATTTACTGTCTCTAGAGATTATTGTCATTTCTCTTCATACTTGATTGTCTTTTTTCAGACATCTAAAAATGTTTGCTTTGAAATATAAAAAGATTTCGCGGAATATAAAATGAATGCGCCAAAAATAGTCAACTTCAGTGCACGTGTCCTTCAGTGCGTCTGTGTGTGTGTGTGCATGTTTGTGCGTGTGACAACCGAAATGTAATTTATTAGAGCCAGACAACGCTGCGTATACGCAACGAGCCACCAATCTCAACGCAATTTCTTCAACGACTTATTTATTTTTTTGTGTGTGCTTACACTTTTTTCTTAGCTCTTATTTTTTTTGTTGGTTTTTTTGGACTGTCCCATATACAGACAAAATTTTTTTGTTGCTAAATGCGCGCGCTCACGCCCCCTTGCACACACACACACACACTGAGAAACACCCACACCCAGGCAGAAAAACACCCCCAAACCATCCAAAAACCCAAGCCAACACACTGACAAAGGGGGCAGACGTACACACACACACACACTCAAGGTTCAACAGCCCGACGATTGCCCCAAAAGGAGACACAGAGAGAGAGAGAGTAAGAGAGAGAGGAGAGGATAGCCAGAGAGGGGGACACAAGACGGGAGACACAAGACACAGGCCCAAGGCAGCCATTATCTTCGACAACTCTAACCCACGTAGCGTGGGCCACATTGCGTATACGCCGCGTGGCCTCTGCTTCTGCCGCTTTTGCCAAAAACTCTCAGGCCATTCTCATGCGGGGCTTCATCTTTCCGTCTACAAAAGTGGCAAAATGTAATTTTTGGCATTTACTTGCCGCTGTTGGTCTTAGCACGTCTGCAGAATAAGACGCCCAAAGACTGGAGGCCACCCACAGAACCACCCAAGCCACCCACGCACCACGACTCCGCACGGTTTATATTGCCAAAGCAGCCGCGCGGGAAATGTAACTAGAGCTCAAGGCATTGTTTATATCTACACAGCGGGGAAAATGGGTAGCTAAATTGTAGATAAATTTAAGATAAATTGCAGGGTGTTATAATTTCAGTCAGAAGCTTGAAATGCAGTGAAAAAGTAATTTCCGACCCTATAAAGCATATATATTCTTGATCAGCATCGACAGCCAAATCGATTTAGACATGTCCGGCAGGATTTTAATTTTTCACCATTTTTTCAAAATTTGATAAGGGGTTACATCATTAAAATTATCAAAAACTAACAAAAATTTTAATTTTTTTAAATATTTAATTTAGTATGCAGATTTTTTAATCAAATAAAAATTATAATAAAATTGCTTTCCAAAGTGAAATTAAGTAATTTTTGGCCGAGTTATGATTGATTTTCATAAAGCAAGGGTATAGCAATTTCGGTTTCCCGAAGGTAGATTCCATTCTTGTTTATTTTGTTTATTAATCATTATTATTGTATTGTAATTTATGTAAATTAAACAACTGTTAAGCAAACGAATAAGAAAATCGTATGTAAGGCTTAATTTATATCAATTTCAAGCGTATTCTTTTAGTGTAGCCTTAGTAAAAGCCTTTCCTTCATCCAGCCTCAGTGCGATATCAAAAAAGGAAATAAGGGGAGCCAGAAAATCAGCCAGAGACAGCTCAATTATTTTCCAGGAATCTGACAAACCAGTCCGCCTTGCCACAGAAATGATAATTAAAATGATAAAATGAATAAATTGAATTTTGAACATCTATTTCCTTTTATTTTCTTGTTTTTCACAACTTGAATGGTAATTATTTGTTCAAACATAAATACAGATTAAGTTAGCTCACATAAAGTGTAGATTTCCTTTTTCAACCTTTTTAATTTATTCCAAAGCAATTCTCCTTTTCTTGGGCGATAGTTGGAAAAAGCAATTTATTTAATTGTCAGCCATTTCTAGTTGGCTTACGGATTATACTTGGATAATCCTAACACCTTTAAGCTTTTTCTTATTTTTCTTGATAGTCGGTAATGGCTTTTAACACTCACCACCCTCGCGAATATAATTTGTTCGTTCGCCTTTAAGAAAGGAAAACCCATTTTTCTTTTGCCAACTTTTTACTTTGTTCTCCGCAAATTAGTAGAGTCCCGGCTTTTCTTGTTGCTGGAGTTGTGGTGTTTTGCTGTGCTGGTGGCTTGCCCCGTTTTTAATTTAGTATGCCTGAAATTAATGAAATTTTTGCACGGCCCGGCGAAATTATTTTCGCCGGTCTGGAAGGCGTAAAGTACTCGATGCCGTGGGCGGTTCTACTTGCTCTTCATCGCCACCAAACATACACTTACTTTGCTGGCTAGCTGCCCAGTTTTTGGGCTGGGGGGACTGGGCTTGTGTCCGGGCAGACCGCACTTAAAGAGCCATTTAAATCAATTGTGTAGAAATTTTGAAAACGTTTTGGCAAAAGGCAGCGAGAGATGGAGAGCCGCCAGTCGCTAGCCGCCATTCCCAATTTCACCATTCGCCATTGGCAGTGAAGCGTGAAAGGCAAACATAAATATTTCGCTTGGCAACAAAAGGCAGGGAAGAAAGGAAATCACACAGACAAACACGCACTGTGCCACAAGGCATCTACACTGAGATAAATAGGAGGCAAAAAGAAAGAAGCAATATCTCTAAATACAATATAGATAAATATTTCGTACTTAAGATATTAATTTACTAAATATTTATCACTAGTTGTTATACAATATAAGAAGCTTCAACTTGGAAATTCTATAAAATTATGAAGCATTCCGTTTTTAACTCGGAAAGTTTCCCTCCATTTCTGAAAGCAAAAAAATCTCTTAAAATAAATATTTTCTCAGTGTATACGATACACAAGCACACTTATAGATACAGTTATCATGGCTCTTGTGTGCTTAGAAAATGGAAAGCGGATAAAAGCCATAACCGAGCGAAACAAAACGAAATGAAATGATACAATTGGAACTAAGCCTTAGGACGTGTGCGGGAGCAACAAAATACGTATCAAATTATAACCTAAGTAAGCGTTACGAAACCACCGAACAAAGGAGCAAGGATAAAACATACAGCGAATCAAGTATATGAACCAAAATCAAATCAAATCGAATCGAATCGAAGCGAAACGAAACGAAACTATCATTTAAATTAGAAAATTCAACATATCGTCGCGAGATAGTGCGTGTGTGGCGTGATACACATATCCCTCTATATATATTTCTACACGAATATATATAGACATATTTCGATATATAACCTTACGACGAAAAAGCAAGCAAGTTGGCTGCAACAAAATTAATGTGCGATAGCGCCACCACAGGATGTTTCCTGACCAGAAGCAGCCATCGCAAGGTGAGTGTGTGTATATCTTGTGTGTGGGTTTTGGTTTGGTTTATTTATTAATAGAGCATTAAGTAATATTGCCTGGCCCTGACATCGACATTGTCGTCGCCATCGCCATCGCCCCGGGAGGAAAGCCCACTTTGATTGCCATTGCAAATACCGGCAAGAAAATCCAATGTACTCCCATAATGAGCTCACAATTTATGTGCCTTTTCCCTGCGTTTCGACATCATCAAAGAGCCGTATACATGTATGGGATTTAGGATTATAATCTAAATTCAAGACTGGCGGCCCATTCATTTTCCATACAAAAGCTGCTTTGTTTAAGCCAGATAAAAATACTATATGGATTGGGGAGCAGTGTTTAAAGCCGATTTAGTTATTAGAGTTAGGAAAGACTTGACTTTTTCAGTTCAATTTATATAAACCATTAAAAGTTATGTACATTTAATAGTGGGTTTAATTTGTGAGCTTAATTAAAGAGTTGGTAAAATAAGAAACAATGAGTTATCAACATTAATCTTTAATATATTTTCTAGATTTAAAGGTAAAAGCTAAAGTAAAGAATATAAATATATGACAAGCATTTCTTTAATATTGAAATATAATAACAACAAAGACTATACATTATTTGTATAGAATTCTACACCCAAAGGCATACTTTTTATCAAAGGAGTTCATGAAACAGGAAACTCTACAAAAACATGAACCCATTCAAGTGTGTTAATAATTTCTGCAAACAGAAATTGAAATATGAATACAAGTTTAAAAATTGAAGTACTCCGCTTTTTCTGTTTGAGCTTTAAGTGATTCTGATTTGCCTTCATCCTGAGCAATATTGAGTTAGAGCGGCTTCAAAGGAAATATTTCTGCAATATCATGCTCGGTGCGGTGTGTGTAGCGGCTGTTGTGCTGTTGTGTGGAAAATGCCAAAGAGGCGAACATAACTACACCCACATCAATAATAATAGCGGGAGCCATAAAGCGCTGGAAATGTCATAAGTCTGCATAAAATACGCAAGTCCAACCGAATGCCGAGAAGCGAAAGCCACCCGCTACTCCACTCCTCCTGCCAGCCAAAAGCAAACGAATTTGCATGACATTTTCATATATATATATATATATATATATATATATGTATATACTTTCTGTGCACGAGTATATTTCACTTTAATATTTATGCCCAAGTATTGGTATGCATAAATATTGCCTTTTGCACGCTCCCCAGTTGCGACTATTAGCCGCTTAAGCTCCCGAACTCCAAACTCCATTCTCCATTTTTGTTTCAGCCATAAACGGTTTGGTCCCCTTTCTTTTTCGTGTGCAATTTTTGTCGTTTTGTTTATTTTTTAAATTTTATATCGTTGTTGTTTCTGCGCTGCAAAGCAAACAATTTTAATTTACAGTTGTGGTTGAAAAAAAATATAAGAGAAAAGGGATTTTAAAAATGCTAAATTTCCTTGCAAACCTTTATTCGTTTTTTATGTAGATTATAGAATGCATATTTAGTATGTTTTAAATCATAGAAAATAACAGAAAAATATATTTATTTTGTTTCCCAATGAAATTGATTTATTTATTCAATATTCATACCATTTTGTATAATTTCAACATTGTTTTTTAATTATTGGTTAGCAGTAAATGCTTTTAAATATTTACTCGATTCCATTTTAATATTATTTTGCTGACCGCAGCTGTTTCGGCGTACAGTCATGCGGATGAATGAATAAATAAATATGCGTAAAACAAATAATAATGCATATTTCATGGCTACGCGTACCAGAGGCCAATGTACCATCTGCCAAACCGAATCAACTACTTTAAAAGGCAAAACTGCAAAACTGTAAAACAGCGCAATAAAAAACACAGCGCATAATAAATAAGCAAACTTTGAACTTTGATAAAGTGAAACAAACTGGAGAGTTGGCCGGGGAGTTGGTAGGGGAGCTGCCTCGAGGGCGGGCGGGCACAATCAGAGAACCCACTTAGACATATAATCGTTTTTTTGTTTATTTACACACGTACACTCGCACATTGGGGGCGGCGGCGGCCGCAGATTGCAACTTTCAACTACTTTGGCCCGTCGGATCCTGAGGGTTCTTGAAATATTGAAATAAAATCCCATTAAGTATGCAGCCCCTGCGAGGGGACGACGGGCGCTAAAAATATTTGCATAGATAATGGCAGGCACGAAATTGTTTGCGCACTTCTTCCATTCGGCTGGGTAATTAAATTCCCTTTTTTTTTTTGGGAGTTTCAAGCACTTGAAGAATTTGAGGAAGCAGAAATGGGAGTACCTATATACTTACATATATATATATATATACAAATTAAAATAATATAGAGTTAAAAATGTATTTCTTAATTGCATATTTTCTTAGTAATTGAACATATTTTAGTTTATTTTATTGTGATATTTTAGAACAATAATAGTCAAGCCTAAAAGTATGCTATGATATATTTACACTAATAGTTGTTTCTCTATTTTCATGTCTCCTACTTTTTTATTTTTGTCAATCAATTTCGTAATGCAATAAAAAATGTATTTCAATTTCCCTATTTTCCATTATGTTCAGCAATTTTCATGTTCATTTTTTGAGTGCAATTCGAACCTATCAGGCTTCCAGGCTTTTAGCCGAGAGAAAAAGCAATTGCAGCTCCCAGCTCGGGGTGTCCTTGTGCCCGTGAGTGATGTGAGTGGCCGGAGCCAGTGAAAGGTTTGTCCTGCACTCTGCACATCGCCCACTCAGTCTTCGGGGCTGCTGGGTTTCGGCCGGGATATCTTCACGCTTCATCCTGTCACTCGACACTTTTGATTGGATGAAGGAGGCATATGGCGTACGACGTACGAAGCTTATGGCCTTTGATGCCCCGATATCCCGATGTCCTGGCATCCTCTCGGCATCGGCTCTGTCCGGATCTAATTGCATAATGCGATGCCTGGAATGCGTTTGACGCCATCTTGGCATTCTCTATCCATTGTGTTTGCCAGCAAATTTGAATTTAATCAATAAATCACGTATACGCCGGGTGCGCCCATGAAAGTGCGGGCTCGAGCAGGCAACTACTCCTGCTCCTTGGCTGTCAGTGGCACCGCCACAATGCGGCTTGTGTCAGTTGCGTTGTCGTCGTCGTACTCGTAGTCGTTGCCGACGTGGTTGTTGCTTTGTTGTTTGCCTTAATTTGCGGTTATCTCGACCGGCACCAGCCAAGGCACCCCTCCCTCTCTGTTAGCATTCCCATCCAATCCAAAGCCATCCAATCTGATTCGAGTCAAGCCACAGCTCCAGCTTGCGTTCCTGCTGCTTTCATTCCTGTTCCAGGACACCAGCTCTGGTACAGGGCACACGCGATATGCAAACTGATGGCAGATAAGGATTTTAAATATTGAATTTCGGTTTGAAAACACTCTATAAAAGCTTCAAGTTAATTTATTAAGTAGGTGCGGGATAAATTTCAAGATAAAGAGTAAAATTTCTACAAGGAAATTGTTGAGCTCCTTCTTTTAAAACAATATTTATTAAACTTAGGTGTAAGCTATTAGAAACCTTACAATATTTAATTAATTTATAACTAAATATGGCTATTTGCTATCAAGTTTTATTATCATATTTTTTATACTACCTTTTCTTTATTTATAATCCCTAACCCTTTCCTGATTCCCATCAATCGATCGATGCCTGTTCCTGGTTGCCTGTTTCTCTGGTCTTGTGCCACATATTTTGACATTAGCGCAGCTGCAACTGACAACTATTATTAACATGGGCGGGCGAGAGAGAGAATGAGAATGTTGTGCATTTGGCATTTAATTGTAATCGTTGTCAGTGAATTGGGTAAATTCCAGACGGGAGCCGGGTGACGTGTAATTGGCTTCACCCAGGCTGCCGCCCAGGGAATTTCACTGGGCATTTAAATTTATAATTATTTGCCCTTTGTTTGTGGTTCAGGTGGAATTTTGGTTTTGTTCCCGTTTCGGTTCGCTTCGGTTTGGTCCGGTCCGGTTCGGTTCGGTTCAGTTTGCATTGTTCCATTATTTCCTGGAATAGTTTAGCCCAAGGAAATGCCTTTCTGTTTGTGTGTGGCGAACGTTATGAATGCCAAATGAATGGGCCAAATGCCCCAGAGGAGAAACAAAGGAAGCCTTTGGATACACGTGCCAAACGGCATACAATTTATTTGGTTAACAAAAAGGTTATGCTGGATTTTCCATATACTTACTTCTATATAATTCCCCGAAATTCCTTCCATTTTAGTGGTTAAATTGGGCACCACGATTCGAAACCATTACAATTTGATGGCCGAGACAAATTTATCAAAAGCTCGGGCTAACATTCCTTCAATAGCGATGAGTAATTTGATCAGTTTGAGCACCATTAGACAAATAACATGACTTGCTACTATTCCGGGAATTATTAATTACACGACCATGGCAATACAGAATCAATTTCATCAATTCCAATGTCCTATAGCTTGGCGCTGCTAAGTCAAAGCAATTATTCTCATTTTTGTGTTGGCCAATCTGAGCAGCGTCCCAAGGCATTTAGACAAAAGGCAAAAGGATCGGGGTCGTCGTCGGTTCGGCACATCATGCTAAATCACACGCTCCGCCGACAATCAATCAATGCGTCGGTCAATCAATCAACCGGACCTGACTCACGACGGGGGGCGGACAGCTGGCAGACGGACGGGTGGCAAGTCAGTCGAGGTAAAGGGGCAGCTCGAAATCGAACGGAGGCTCAGTCATTACAATTATGGCTAGTCAATTATTAACCAGGCCCGGGGAAATGACGCACTCTCTTTCGCCGCATTCGAGGGAGCACAACCTGCCGAAAAGTGATTAGACCTAGCTAATGCCACTGGATTTTTGGGGGCTACACTAAGGGAAATAATTTCTTTTGAGCTAATTACAAGGCCACCACTTCACCAAAAATATAGACAACTTTTTGGGGCATTTTTACTGTTTAAATCTTAGTTTTGATTGGTTTTCAAAGATTCTAGTCAAAAATCCTTGTTTTCCTGGTTATTAGTGTAGGTTTGGAATATTTTCAGAACCAGTTTTAATTACAAATAAAATACTTAAACGACATTTTGCCGGAATAAAACTATACAAATAGTTTATATTGCTTTGACACTGATTTACTATTAAATAAAGACATTAAAATGCCTTAAAAAAGCAGTGTTAATACTTATATAGTATTTCCATCTTTTAGAATTTAAATTTTTGGTTAATAACCATAGTTCAGTGTGGCAGAAACTCAAAATATTTGTGCCTTGGCCAACAGTTACTGATAGTTAATGGCGTCTGCGCTGACATAATTACAATTTTAGTCAATTTCCGTTTCTCGGGTGTTTATTTTTTATTTGGCTGCCGAGGCACTAAAAACGATTTTATTGATTTGTGTTGTCACGCAACTTCCTCTAATGGCTTCCTCTTCCTGCTCCTTATCCCTTATCCCTGCCTGTATTTCATTTTTTTCTCCTCCAGTTTTGCTTTCCCAAATTAGTTTTTGCCTCCCAAGTCACAAGAAGAATCATCCATAATTAAAAAAGCTTGCCAAAGTCAATCCTCAATATGTGATGTCTTGAGGATTTTCAATTAGTTGTCGTCACCACCAACCCTGCGGGCGGGGGAAGTGACTTGGCATGGGGGATCATCTGGGCGGGATTGGGCTTCCAGTGGGCTTCCACTGCTTAGTCAGCGGCAAGAACATAATGAAGTTGAAATGAGTTTAAACATAGAGGCGGCCCCCAGAGTGAGAGGAGAGGCTTTCAGTCCTTCCTCCCTCGTCGTCTTGCTTGAGTCACATGTGCGCCAGACTTTGACTTTGCCTAAAGACGCTTAATGTAAACCCGCCCCGGTAATTTGCATTCGCTTCAACCCTCCGTCCCCCATGGCAATTTCCAGGTCCCCCTAAACTTATTGGATTTGCCGGTTAATAAACTATGCACTTACTAATTAAGTACGCGACTCGCTGTAAATAACTTATGGCGGCAAAGTGAGTGGAAAACGCCCTCAGCCATGCAGCTGAAAATTTAGCAAGAAAAGAAACTAGTTATAATGGAGGGAAGGCTACTTTCTACAGTAGCAGCTTGTAATACTCTTGACTATTAACTAACTATTATTTCGTTTTTCATTCTTTTGTAAAATTACCTGATTATGTCTACCGAAAAAAGAGTGAAGTTCTTATCTTGCTTAAGGCTAAATTGAGCACATTTAATGAACAAGATTCTCTGTAACTTTGTAAGTAGAACATAATCTATGTATATTTTTAGTTTAAATAATTCTTAGTAAAGTTTAACTTTTCCTTTTTTTATTTTGTCTTTTGACACATAATAATTTTAAGTTTAAACCGAACGCCAAACTAGGGAAACTCTTTATGCAAGAGCATCGTGCCATTTCTGGGAAAAAGAATGAATAATTGAATTTTAATACTTTCGTGTGACAAAGAGAGTGAGTGCGGCAAGTCTGGAAAATGATTACACTGAACTTGACAAGGGAACACACAAGGCAAAAGGATGGGGAGGCCAAGGAGGACGAGGGCCACTGGCCAGGACTCTGCCACGGCTGCCCTCATGTGGATGCATAAATTTCCCGCTGACAGCTTCGGACGGAGGGGTGTTTGCTGTTCCATTGGCACTTCATGTGTCCATTTAGAGGCAAAGCTTTCTGTTGTTTTTTTTTTCTCCTCCTTCTCAGGCCTAAGCAAACCTGCACGCGATGCACACTAGCTATATTTATTGTTTTTGTACCAGGTACTTGAAAACTACAAAGGGTATATGGTTTTTTTAAAGGTAATAAATGCGTTTTAGGAATATATTCAAAGGGAGACATATCACAGAATTTTTAATTAGAATATTTTGGTTTATAACATCAAAAATAGCAATGCAATCAGGTAGGAGAAATACTAGTGATTTCTGTATGTTCTTAGGTATGGTTTCTCCTTTATATATATTTTAGATACAGGTTTCCCTATATTCCTCAGATTCCTGGGTATTCCAACAGTCGTTTTACTAAACTCTACCATTTAATGTTGCTGTTGCTCCAATTGTTGTAAGTTGCTCGTTCCAGTTGCCTCTGTTGTTGTAGTCGGACCATTCTCGTTAGTAAACAGCAACAACCAGAGGGTGCCATCAACAATGCGCCGCCTTCTTCGCTCCTTTTGAGCCTTGAGCAGGCAGGTCCTTTTTTATTGAATACAGTTGTTCGACCAGAACCACGCCCAGCTCGGAACCCGCACACACTCTGGGCACACACTCACGCAAGTGGGCGGCACAAATGACCAGAGTTTTGTGTGTGTGTGTTGTGTGTTAATGATGCCCTGGTATTTCGGCTGAATTATTTATATGCTTATGCATTTGCAGTTGGTGGAACTGCAAACAAACACCGAAATACCATTACAGTAAACACAGTTTAATAGTTTAATGCCAGCCAAGCGAGCAACAGAGAAACTTTCATACCAATTGCCACGGGGTATTAGATTGAGAGGAAAACTAGACCAAACTTGCACTTTGGCCCATAAAAAATATAAGTTTCAGTTAAGAAAGTGCCTCGAAAGTTGTCAAAGTTATACATTTGAGAAAACTGAATTACTTGTGAGTTTATGAAAAATAGAACTCTAGTAGAAAGAGGTTTAAAATGTTGTAT
>JAEIIH010001034.1:0-38584 GCA_018904745.1 Drosophila orosa
CTTCTTCAATGATTTTCAAGCTTCTGACTAAATTTATAATACCCTGCAAGGGTATAAAAAGAAAGCAAGCTATCATCGAGAAGTCGAGGTTTGTATACTTTTGCAGTTTGCAGTTGGGCCATGAGATCGAATTGGAAATCATGCATAACTAAGCCAACAATGCATTAATTTTAATTTGAAAAGCTTATTTATGTTAGTTTATTGGGTTAACAAAGCAGAATATGGAGTTTAAAACTTAAAAAATTTAATTTGTGGTTTAATTTATGACTATTTTACCCTCTTCTAATATTTTAAAAAATGGAGTACCCTTTTGTATTTTTATATAATATCAAATTTTTATTCACTCCGAATATACATAAAGTTTGGCAATCATTCGCCTATTGGCCTTTAGATGCCACCAATAAAACAAAAAAATATGTGCATTATAGGTTTTTTAAATCGATATTTATATAAAATCATCGAGAAATTGAAACAGCTAAACTATTATTTTATTTAATATTGTTGTATTCACAAACTATTTAACAGCTTACCAAAAAATGCAGGTTTAAGTACCTGCAAGATGTTTTTTAAATGGAAAAGATTTGTAGAACCATTTAAAAAAAAATAACAAAGGTTGAAATAGAAATACTAATACAATATGTTATTTTCTTACAAAAAACAATCTGTTTGTGAATACAGTCGTCTTGACTTAATAATCAAGCCGATTAGATCTCGAGAAAACTAAATGTTTTATAATAACTTATCGATCGATACGAGTATACCCACAAATATTTACATATTCACAGAGACAATCCCCTCCAGGTTTCCAAAATGTAACAACCAACAACAGACACATTTAAAATTGTTCATTTTATTTGTTTATACAATTTATAAATCAGTTTCAATTTCACAATTAATAATATTCAAGAATTCACTAAATAATTACAAAATAGTCGAAGCACAGGCCATAATTTGCACTAAAAAAAATGTAAATTGCACAACGTTTTCATCATTATTTTCTTCTTAGGGTCTCTTGGTGGTGTGTGGGCATCTCTCGAACAATTAAATAGGATTGCAAAATAAATACAGGAAACACATGCTTTCGCACGCCCACGCTCTACAGTTTGTAAACTTCAGTATTCCTTATATACTACTGCGTATCAAAAGTGGTTCTTTTTGCAAATGAATGACCCTTCTCGATGTGCAGCATCGACATTTAACCTAGATATTGTATACAGTTTAACTTCATGCTTTTTCATTGGCATTGAACAATTATTTCATTACACATTCCTTAAGTCAACAACGACACACAGACTGCACACACGGCTCTCGTCTTAGTCTGGTTCCACTTTACACTACTCCCTCCGCTCTACTCGCTTCACAATCGATTATCCAAAAATATACTATGTGTTTTTGTAAATTCTACGAATTTATGATTGATATCTCATGCGTTTCAATGCGTGTTTGTTTTCTTTTAATACCCAGCTTAGCGCGTTCATAACGAGTATAGTACATAAAAATGGCAGTCGCCTGCACAGTGATTGAATATAAAACAAATCGAAACAAAGTGCATCCTTGGTCTCTATGTGATCTTTTTGTGTACGTGTGGCTGTGGATCGGGTGTATATATATTACAGGGCACTAATCGTAGCGCTTAGACGGTGGCACCAAGTGCTCCGGCAGCACGGTGGGCAGCTCGCAGCCTTCCAGCTTGACGTTGATTAAGTGCAAGGCCAGCGCGAACTCATCAGAGTCCAGAAAGCCATCGCCATCGACGTCCGACAGTTTCCAGATCTTGCTGAGCACCGAGTTGGGCAGTTTCGATTTGATGAGCTCCTGCTTGGCAGCTGTAAGTGGATTTATGGATTAGCCTTCTTCTCGGACCAACTATAGCCTCGCAGATACTTACTTGCACCGGATATCTTGCCATCAACGGGTCCCAGCCCATTGAAGATGCCGTCTGTGCGTGGCTTGTCCTTGTTGCAGATCCATTCGTGCTCTCCACAGCCAGCATCGATGCCCTCACCCTTCATGTAGCCGAAGGGCGAGACGTGGTCGTCGATGACTCCCTCGAAGGCACCACCTAAAGCAGAAGAAACGAAGGAGAAAGGATCAGTTTGGAAGTCAATTTATTAAAAGTATGGTGGAAAACTTCAAGAAATCTATACGATATTGGACTTTTCCCCTCAATATATGTACACACATCCCTTATTTGCATTAATTAAGCATGTAATCTAAGTCGATCGGTGCGTCGCCGTGCACAAACATTCAATTTGAGGCAATTAAAACCTTCATATCGTTTAGGCTCCGCAATTGACGTCGCCGCCGTATATCGTGACTAGGCCGTCTGACCGACTTAAGCACGTACTTTGCCGGCTACGTCTATGTCTACCTACTTTAACAGGCAATTGTGGTGCATTCTGGGGGCAATTGAGATGGGCGGCTGACCAGGCGGTGCAGGTTGCCAAGTGCGTTTTAAAATTCACTTTTCTTTTATTTGAAGTTGCCACTCTCAACTGTTTGTTGCTCAATTTGTTTGCGGCCTCTTGCTGTCGCAACGGGCAATTGAAAAGGCCGACTTGGAGACAATAAAATATAAAAAATAATTTAAGAATACAACGGTTTTCTCTACACAAATTGAGATTTTCTTGGAAAGAAATGGTTTCCTCTTCTAGTTTTTAAAACATTTAATGTGCCATTCTACTGTGGTGCTTACGTCCACGTCCGTCCCTGTTCCCGAATCCGGATCAGCCTCAGACGCACTTGCAGGCCTTGCAGTTTCTACCTCAGGCTCAGTATCAACCTCCTGCTTTGTACCCAGCTCTGGTTCTGTTTCTGCCTCAGGTTCAGGCTCATTTTCTGCCTCAGGTTCAGGCTCAGCTACAATTTCTGGACCAGGATCGGCTTCCTTGTCATTCTCGACATTGCCCACCCGACTAGTACAACTGCTGAACAATCGGAGCTGCTGCTGGCGCAGATTTTGCAGCCAGCGATCGAAGCGCTCGGCAAACTGCTCCCGCTGAGGGCTGGGGGTCAGCAGATCAGGCTCCGCGGCCACATCGAAGTCATCGTCTGAATCCTCTTCGGGTGTGCAGCAAGAAGAGAAGAGAGAGAGAGAAAGAAGGTTTTGACAGAGGAGGAGCACTGTTACAGTGGAGCATCTGGACAGTGCGACAGTGCGACTCGGACGTAGAAAACCAACTCAAATTCAAATTCAAAGCAAATTAGTGTGCCAATGGCGAAAAACGATAAGAGCCAAGTACCAAAAAGAAAGATCGGCGAACAGAACAACTTATTTCTGCAAGATCGTGTTAGCTGTGTGTATAAACTATTTAGCGACAGATTGCTAAACATGTGATGTCGGTGTCGGTGTGATTGGTGAAGGAAGTGACTCAAAATATCTCAAAAGATAGAAGCTCTAAGCCTGACCAAGTGCGATCGAGGGCACGGTCCAGATCAGGCTGAAAAATTTTAACAAACTACAAAGTGACGAGTTCATTAGCATTACCCACCAGTTGGGTCTCAAAATAAATTTATAGTTTGTATAACAAGTGGAATAGTACTAGGAAAATAATAAAGAATACATTGGGTGAAACATCTTCCTTTAGTAACACATTTATCTAGTCTTAAGGGGCGACCCCTGTACAGGGTATCTACTAAACTTATCTCTCGCCTCCAACCAAGTCAATTACCCAAGACAAAACAACGGAAATGCACTGAAATAAAGTCGAAACTGTGCAGCGATCGCTACATAAATGAAATCAGAGATACAGATACACACAGAGTGACAGAAACACAGAGAGACAGAGCGACTAAATTAGGGGCCCGCGAGTTCTTGACTTTGATTTCGAGCAGTTTGATCGCGATTCGCTTTATCAAGGCATTCCTTCTCCTCCGTTTCGGGGGTATGTCTTCGTCTCTGGTGTAATAATAAACGAAAAGTTCATTCACTTGCAATGAATGCAAATGCGATCGACAGATTTTTTTTTTGAGGCTATCGAATTTTCCAAACTACAGCCAACACATTCGACACTTGAATACGAGGGATGACACACTCTGTGAAATAATGATCGCATGACATCAGTGTCGATCAGTTTGGACATCATCCATTGGATTTTGCATAGATTTGCGAATACTTTGCGGTTAGCTTTCTTTCGCACAAGGTCATGTGAAATGCGCTAATAGTTAAATTAAAAAACGCCACTCAAGTGGCCCACTGAAAAGATCAGCCACGACGGGGCCTCCGACAACAATGCCATTGTAAAGACCAGAATGAAATGGAATAAATCCCGAACATATATCATCGTAAATGCTTTCTTCCTGCACTTAGCGCTAGAATTTCTATTCCCCTCCGGGAATCCGTGCGCGGATTAGGCGGAGGATGAGCCACTTAGTGGTGCCACACGCCCAAAGTCAGCATCGGAGAGCTGCAAATTGATACGCGGCCTCAGGTTGCCAGCGCCATCAAGAGTATCTGACGACAACCGGTTCATCTCTCGGTTGAGGTGGGATCGGCTGGCTGGCTGGCTGGCTGCCTGGGCTCGGTTCTGGGATCTGGGGTTTGTTTAAACAGCTTTGCCTCATGACAAATGCACGGGACGATCTTCTCTGTGGACCGAACACTCTCCTGTTCTCTCTTAAAAGGCCGTAAATATTGGAATTCAAAGTTTTATTATTTACTTTTGCCATTTTAAATTGCTTTGCCTATTAAGAGATAATTATTTTCATTCTCCTTGTCTGGCGGCTTATGTACACTAATAATCCTATCACACGCCTTGCGGTTTTACTTTTGTAGAGCCCCCATCCGTATAGAGCATGAAGAATAGTGTGTATACGAGAATTTACTTGATAATAATAATTTATGATTAATGGGGTATTTAGCTAGGCAGTTTTTTCTATAAAACAAATAGTATAGGGAAGGCAGAAAATATATATGTAGATTTTTAATGCAAAAGTCGATGTATAAATCGACCTTTTTCGAATCGTTAATATCGATAATAAATCGAGAAATTTGCTTTACGATATAACGAATATAATCGGAAAGGGAAGAAAATACATTAAAGAACCTTTTTCGAATCGATTATCGATAGATTCTCGTAAAACAGGATATTTTTGATAATTGAAATTTCGATATATCAAAGTTTACAATATTTGTTGATCATATTGGACTTTTCTTATCGATATATATCACTAAAACAGTCTATGTGGTTTAAAGAGAAATTAAAAATAATTGCCATTTCCAAGCTTTTATTTTAAATGGCATATTCAATTAAATTATAGCTTATGGGTTTTTTACAAGCCAGTACTAATTGCCACTAAACTTGGAGGTTATCTTTAGAGAATATAGCGCTAATTCTTGGCTATTTTATATACATACATCATTACCTAATAACATTATCTCAAAAACCCCAATGTCACCGATGCCCAGTTCAAGTATATAACTTTTACTAGCCACAGTGGCATAGTTATTACTTAATTATGCTGTTTACTTGGCAGATAAACCAAATTAGAGCACTGCTAATCATTGCAGACCAGACGGGGACAAAGCTAAGTTCGTTTGCAGTGAAACTTGGATCTGGGAGCTATGTGATAAGACGCCTTTTGATGATGGCATGCTGACTCTGCCTTACATTGATTTTTATCTAACAGTCTCTGAGTCTGAGCGGTGAGCAACATCATTGCCTGGCAACGCGATAAGGGTCGTGGCAAACAAAGTCACTTGGCACTGGCAAGGGCACTGGCACTGGCACCACTAAGCAATTCATGGGGGAACGCGAACAGGTGCATGCGGGAAAAGCGCCACGGAAAGTGTAATTAGGCCTTGAACTCGGGGGCCACGCACAAAGTTCACAGGTCGCAGAAAACTGGAATTGCCTTTCAATTACAGTTTCAATGTTCAGACTTATTATATTGACTACAAAATGTGATTGTCTGGCGGAGGCGCCTAGTCTCTGATTAACTATATATATATGCTGTCCCCTGCTCTCCCTCTCTCATCACACTTGATGATTGTTTTGCTGGGCGTTTTGGCTCGGCTTCGAGTGCGTGGCATTCGTCACGGTTGCCTGGATGCGTCTGCTCCGGAGAGCCAGCCAGATCCGATTCAGCCACTGGGCGCTCGAGTGTGAAATATTTATCATGCCCAACTGTACGCCTAGTTTTATTTGCTTTCTGCTTTTTTCCTGATGACTCATCCCCGGCCAATTTAAAGGCAAAGTCGCCGGCTATCGATATTTTCCATTGCTTACATCATGGGCACCGACCAAGGAATCTTATCTGCGCCCGAGGAGAGAGAACAGTCAAGTTGCCTTACTTCTTGCCATGACGAAAGCAGCAATTCGATAATAATTGACATACAAAGGCCACGCCCAGCGCCCACTTTCAAGTACAAAGTAGCTGGTTATCATCGAGTATTTATGTATGATACCACCATACGTGGTTCCGTGCGATATTCGCTTCCACCTCAATGTTTAAATTGGCACACAAAGTGCGTGTGTGTTGTGTTAGCTAAACACCGAACTGACACCGACTTTTTTGCAGGCGTTATCAGCCTTTTGGCGCTTATCACTTTGTTTATATAGCTCAAATATGCTTCGCATATAATATATAGGGTTATATATAGTCGTTGCTAGCGGGATTGCATAATTCGACTGGGACAAAAGCAGGAAGCTGTGCGCCAGGGAAAGCCATTTCAGATGTCCATTTGGGCGCACTCCCAGCGGCTCCCAGCGGCTCCCAGCGGCTCCCAGCGGCTTTCATTGCGGCTGTAATTGTATCCATTAGATACATTTGGCTGTGGCCTAGCTCTCCAACCGAATCTAGCTCTCTTACTCGCGGGCAAAACTTGTTTTTCTTGGCACAAAAAAACTAGGTTAACTGGGGAATTTTTCGCGCTGCGCATGCGCAATATTTCAGCGCGATGGGAAAGCGAAAACGAAACGCTCGCGGAAAACCAAGATTTCTCGGTTGGATTTGCAGTGATTCCACCCGGCATGAGTCGGCGGCTGACGGTTCTATCATGCGGGAAACTAGCTGGTGCGGCGTGACAAATTGCGAATCAGTGGAGAGGCTGAGACAGCCAGGGGACTTACCCTTGACTACAGGCTCCGAGACGAGTGTCATCTCCTCCTGGGGAATCATCTCCATGAGTCGCGCTATGTCCTTGGCCAGCATATTGTCCACAATGTCCAGCAGGTGGGGCTTGAGGGAGTGGAACTTGGTAAAGTCCTGGTGCTGCAGCACCTCCTGCATCTTCTTGATGTCGGGGAAGTCGCCGGGCGAGATGGAGTGCTCGCGCTGAATGCGATCGTACACCTGTCCCAGGTTCTTGATCAGATCCTTCTTCTTGCTGTCCTTGCCAAACACCGAGGGCATATCCTTGCGCAGCTCGGCAATGATGAAGGCATGGACCTTGGCCAGGCGCGCCCGCTTAATCAGATCGTTCAGCTTGCGCAGGGCAGCGTTGCGCGGCAGCGACTGCAGGTCACGGAACAGATCCTGCTCCTCGTCCTCGAAGAGCCGGCGATTGGCATCGAAGCGCAGCGGCTGGTCCCAGAACGAGCCGATGTACACGCGCGCCACTTCGGGCGTCTGCAGCACCTTGCCCAGCGACCACATCAACGCCCCGTAGACCCGCATCAACTGCTGGTGATCGATCATGTCCGCCTTGTTCAGGATGATGCGAATCTTGTCGTCGTGGCCCTTCAGCGCCTCAATGGACCGCCGGAACTCGTCCGAGATGTCCAGCTTGTGGGCGTCGAACAGCAGAATGATGCGATCCACACGCTCCGCGAACCACTCCAGCACACCGGTGAAGTCGTAGCCCCTGTCGATGCGCTGCTTCTCGCCGGACAGAATGCCGGGCGTGTCCACAATGGAGATGGCGTTCAGCACTGGCGAGGCCACGCTGCTGCACTGGAAGCGATTGAGGAAGGCGTTGCCGTACTTGGACAGCGGCCGGAACTGCTTCTTGGGATCCACCACCAGGGCGTTGCCGGGAATCACGCCCTCCTTATCATCATACATTACGGCGATGAAACGATCGGTGGTTGGCTCCGGGCCAATCCGGATGCCCGGGAAGTCGCGCTCCAGCAGGTAGCGGATGAAGGTAGTCTTTCCGGTGGAGTACTGGCCCACCAACAAAATCATGGGCTTGGCATCGAAGTCCGGATCCTCGAGCTTGGGCGAGTGAAAGTCATGGAACTGATAGTGCTCCTCCAGCGGCAGCAGCTTGCTACGGTAGATCTTCTTCAGCTCGCCAATGACATTCTCCACCACCTCTTGGGTGTTCTTCTCGCGCTTGAGGAAGCTGAACATGACGAAAGAGCAACACAATTAGCACAAACCGGAATACGGGGAATTTCGAGGGGTCGCGCGGCCGAAGTGCTGATTGCGGAGTGTACGGTTCTTGTTGTGGTGTTGGCGCGGAGTACGGTGAACACACGGCAGTTACGGCGACTGTGTAGCTACGGGCGGGTGTGTACACTCGAATCGGGCGCTGCGCTGGGACGTGTGGCGAATGATTCACGCGCGTACGTATTATTTTTGGAATATGAACTTTTTTTCCTCTGGACCGATATCGGACCAAGGCTGCAATCGACTATCGTTATCGTTGTCGATGCCAGCGCTGCTTTGGCTATTGATATCGGTTCTTTGAACACTTTTGGACGGTCACACTGCGCGCGCTCTTATTGGTTTTGAATTGGAGTTTAAATTGCAGCCCCAGTTTACCTGTCGCCTGCATCTCTGCGACCCATTGCAGGGTTCAAGAAAATAAAATATACACAGAATACAGAATATACACAAAATTTTTGAAAAATTTATATCTGGTACGTTTAGTAGCAAGACCAAAACTTGAAAGTTAAATTGTATAAAGATCCATAATAATCAGAGGCTACTCCGATCACTGAACTCAGTTCTAGGGCTTAATTAGCTCCACATCATCGTCGGTGCTGTGAGGAATGGCTGGATCAAGCCCGAAATTCATCTTCATAATGTCGCAGAAAACGGAGAGGAATATAAAGGCGTCCACAAAGTGGTTGATGGTGAAGCCCAATCTCCTGTCCTTGGGATTGTGCATGCTTATCAGGGACTGAATGACCAGCAGTATTTCAGCAGCCACCTGAGAATTAATGTCAAGTCTTTAGATCTCTAATAATTTTTATTTATTCTCCTTTACATCTTAAGTGTACAAAATAACCTTAAATCGATATGGTTTTGGTGTAAATCGTTGGTGTTACGGTGTCTTTGCATGCTGTTCGAGGAGTCTGAGTGGCTGCGAGGAGTACTCTATGCCGAAACCGGATATGATAACGTTCACCACGGATATTATGAATACCACGACCAAAATGACATCGTTCAGGATAATCGCCGCCGTCTGATCCTGCTGCCTGTTTATGTTGAGACTGCCGATGGCCACAAACAGAATGCCCACCAGGAGCTGTCGGAATATGGGATATATGAATATATAAGTTAGATGGTGGTTAGCCACTACTTAAGCCCCTTAGTTCACATCGTTCAGCAGCTCGCCCTGAGGCGGCGGCAGACGACTGTCAAAGGCCGAGATAAACAGATTTATCATCGTTGTGAAAAAGGCGAAACCCGTGCGGACATGGTTTATGATATTGGCCGACTGGTGAAACTCTGGCTGGTGCAGCCGGCAGTCCCGCAGCAGGCTTAGGGACAGGCTCAGCACGCCCGACAGGACCTACACAGAGAAAAACACAACAATGTCAGTTTCGTATGGTCATTACTGTTAAGATCTTTTTAAAATATTCCCTATTTCAATCTAGGTGGTTTAAGGTATAGAAATCTTATCTAGAAACTGTATTTAAAATGATTTGGCTAACCTCAATCTAAACATTTTATCATAAAACCAATCATGATACCAACTTGTTTACATTTTTCTCTATGTAGGACCCCTTTGGGCATTATCTATAACTCTGGATACATTTAAAATATGAGCTCACCTGCAGGACTATAGATAGACTGATCAGGATAAGCATTAGTTTGTAGAACTGATGCTGCTCGCCCACCTGGAGGATGTACTTCAGTTGAGAGGCATTGGCAGTCAGCAGGGCAATGTCCAGCATGCCCTGGGCGATGGTCTTCTTGGTGGCATACCTATTCGCGTCCATGGCTTTCATCTGAAATAATTATATGATTTAATTTGAAGTCCTTTATTAAACCTAATTGTGTAGTATTTATACATTATTGAGGAAAGAAGCCATGGTGTCAGTGTAAAAGACAGATTCAAAGTGAGTAAAGTTGGGAGTTTGATACCAAAGTTCTGTGTTATCTTTGCCATTTTTATGTCAGTTCTCCGGCTGATAAGAAAACACAACTTCAGCACTTCAGCTAATGAAACACAAGGCGGACATTGGGAGCAAGGATGGTTTCTTGTGGGGTACAAAGAACTATAAAATAATATAAAGAAATTACAAATCATTTCCTACCTCCCAAGCTTGTTTTACGGCTTTCTGGAAGAAAACAAAAGTGTTGACTATACTACAGGTATTTACAAGGATAATTACTATTACAAAATGAACGCTTACACTCATCTAATTGTCAGCGAAATTAGAAAATCAATATGAGAACAAACAACCGGTGGGAATTAAAGTGCTCATTCGCACAGCTCATCGGAGTTTAAGGTGCATAAGGCAAACGGGTCCGGACAGACACATATAATTTTTAAATTGCACGAACATTCCAAACAAAGACAACAACAACGACAATTACAGGAACTGGCAATTACGTATGGGGATGGGAATGGAGATGTGGGATAGAAATGGGGATATGTCGGAGGCATGGCTCATTCGCACGAATAAATAAATAATTCATGACCAGATATACGACGAAGATCAAGGTCAGTGCGAGAGTGAGACTCTGCTGAATATGACAAACTTGAAGATGGAATTATTTCGGACTCACCTCGGTCTCATTAACCCGATCCCCACCACCTGCCGCCACCTGAGCCATCATGAATGAATTTCTGCTATATATTTCTTTACGATTTGAGTTTGGTTTTCGGTCACACACCGCTGCTCTTTGGAAACAATTCGCAAGCCGAAACAAAGGCACTCAAAAATGTTGGATTCGAGTGGTTTCGGTTTTCATTGTCTCCTCGAATTGGCAACAAAACAATTGTTGATACTCCTCCTGGCGGCGACGTTGTCGTGGAGACACAACCAAACGATTAAACAACTGGCAGCGGACTGAAATGATTTCCAGCCAAGAGAGAGCTCGGCCTGCAAGCGAGTCGGGTTTCCGTCTCTCTTGGCCAGAAAGAGAATTGTGCAAGCCGAAAAGAGCGTTTTCGAGGGAGTCATGACTAATGACAGGAGCTTTGACGTAGCTTAAATTTAGATTTATTGATTTATTTTGGGTTGGCTGCTATCGGATGATCTGAGGGATAGTTTGTTTTAGTCCTGTATTATTTTATGTCCTTTAAGATTTTTAATAAGAGTCTTAAAAAGAGTTCCTGTAATTACAATATGCCTATATAATAGTTTCAAGGATTATATTTAATTTAATGTAATTAAAAGTATTGAAAAAAAAAATAATAGAAAAAAATTGTGTTTAAAACGTACAAATTTCTCTTACCTTAACTTAAATCGGGTACACAACCTCATATATCTGAAAATCCCGACGTAATGGGCCAATCCTGACGCCGGATTCGGATTCTACTTAGCTTTTTAATAATAAGCCAATTTTGACTAACCTGATTCTTGACTCAAGGGCTTAATTAAAACAGCCATAACATTGCTGTCCTTGTCGATAGGTGATATCTTTTAAAATCGTTATAACACTGCACTGTTGCATTTTTATACAACTTTAATAAAAACAAAAGCAAGAGTACAGTTTAATAATACATTACGTAAGAGGAATAGGAATGGTATTTTAATAATATTCTCTTGATCACGTTCAATTCTTTTACTTGATACTCTTAACAAACCATACGTTTTGTGCTTCCATAAATAAAATAAATTACCAAAGAACTTCAAGATTAGGTAGGCTTTGTTAAACATGTTCAGCTTTCCCTAGCATAAATTTTCAGTTTCAATTCATTACCGCTCCGGTTTATACACTTACAATTCCATAGAAATTCGTAAATTTGTAGTATACATTTTTTCAAATTCCAAAACATAGAATTTCAAATACCAATGAACAAGGCATTCCAGAAGCTGTACCCCTGATCATTTTAGATTGCCAGAAGTACAAACACCACTATCGTCGTCTCTACGACAAGTTACGCTGTCCCAAAATCAGTCGTCTGCACAAGCCTGATCGCCGCCTGGCTCTGATGACACGAGGTATTGCTGTTAATATGGATAGCCAGTCTGCAATATTTCCTCCGACCGGGTTCGTCTTGGGCAGTATTTGTAATCGCCGCCCGGCTCTGATGACATGCGGTATACCTGTGAATATGGATAGCCAGCCTACATTGTTTCCTCTGCCACGTGACTTCCGCGTCGTCTCGGGCAGAAATTGTAGTCGCCGCCTGGCTCTGATGACACGGGGTATAGCTGTGAATGTGGATAACCAGCCTACACTGACCCCTGACTACGGCATCGTCTTGGACAGAAACTGTAATCGCCACCTGGCTCTGATGACACGCGGTACACCTGTGAATATGGATAGTCAGCCTACATTGTCTCCTCCGACCGGTGACCACGGCATCGTCTTGGACAGAAAATCTTGTTCCTGCGACACTTGCAATCCGCAATGGATATCTATGCTTGGTGTACCTATTTATGTAGTGGATTTAATAGCCATTGGAATATACGTTGCGCTTAACATCATATGTCCTTACATATTCTAAGTATAAACGTATCCTCTTGCTTCATCATCATTATTATTAAGTTATTTATTTTTCTAGGAACCGCCGTGGTTACTTGGACTTAACTTCACTTTATTTGATGTCTTTCAGCTCTGAATAAGCATCCTGTTTGAGTTATTAAGTTTAGTACTTTATTTTCTAGGCTGTTGGGAAAGCAGTTTCAATAAATAGCATTTTAAATACTTTGCGCCCATAGTTGATGCATAAAACATATACACACAGTTGTATCGGATTTCTGGCGGGGGGTACTTGATGATGTTAGCTGACACAAGGGTTTGATATCAATTTTAATAAGCCTTTCCACATGCGGCGTTTAAGCTAGTAAACACACTAAAAAGTCTTTCTGTGCACGGCCCGCAGTCCCTCCTCCTCGTACTCCCGCTTCGAGACCCACATCTTCTTGAAGGTGTCCAGCGAGGCGAGAATGGAACCGCCCATCCAGGTGGAGTAGAGTCGTTCCTGAGGCGCAGCAATCTGTATAAGCCAAAGGTGAGTAACTAATGCAAAATAATTTCTTAGTTATGAGATGTATCTCACCCTGATCTTGAGATCCTTGGCCGAGTGCTTCCTGAGCTCAGAGAGCAGGCGATCGCCGAATCCCTTGAACAGAGTGGAACCGCCCGAGAGGACAATGTTCTGGTAGAGCATTTTCCTGAGATCCATATCCGACTTTTCGATGGAGTACATCAGAACGTCGTGTATGCCCTCGCACTCTTCGCCCAGCAGATCGGGCCTGAAGAGCACCTCAGGCGCCCGGAAGCGGGCTGGTCCCACCTCGAAGGTCTTGCCGTCGGGCAGCTTGTAGGCAAACTTCTCCGTCTCCACGGTCTCCTCCTTCTGCGGGTTGGTGGCCAGGTAGCACACCTTCTCCTTGATGGAGCGCACAATCTCAAATTCGGCAGTCGACCGGAAGTTGAAGCCCTCCCGGCGGATGAGTGTCTTCAGGTATCGCGTCACATCGCGCCCGGCAATGTCCACGCGCATAATACTGTGAGGCATGGCGAATCCCTCGTAGATGGGAACCGCATGCGTCACACCGTCGCCGGAGTCGAGGACCACGCCGGTAACACGACCAGTGGCATAGCTACAGGGTTACAATTGGTTAAGGAAAGCTTTCTACTAACAATTCCTGGGAATACTTACAGACTGAGCACCGCCTGCATGGAGACAAAGAGCGCAGGTGCGTTGATGCCTTCGAAGAAGAACTCGGCAGCCTTCTCACGATTACGGCGCGGATTAAGCGGGGCTTCGGTCAGCAGAACGGGATGGTCCTCCGTAAAGGTGGCCAGTTGTTCCTGTTTAAAGAGAGTTATAAAGCTAGAAATGGGTGCTATTGCCATATAAAAAAAAACCAATTTACTTTGCTGTAAATGTAGCTCCATATCCGCTCCATGTCATTCCAGTCGGTGACAATGCCATGCTCCATGGGATACCGGATGCTGAGCAGACCACGATGCTCCTCCGCCTTCGGACCAACGAATATGTCGCCCTCCAGGGCGCCAGCCATCACCCGAACATGCTTGGGCCGACCAATGCTGCAGGAGAGCAAGCAATGGATAGACAATCAATCAATCAATCAAAGATTGTGGTCAAAGGATACTTACTAATTGGGAAACCTGCATTTTGGAATGTGCTCGCCAGCAAAGCCGGCTTTGATCACACCGGAGCCCTGCAATGAGACACAAGGCGACATATCTTTAGTCATTTTCCAAAAATTGTTTGTGTGAAAACAAGAAAATCCAAATTATCAGCATGGAAGTCTTTAGTGTGCCGGAGGTGGACATGTTGATGGTGTCCAAGAACTCGCAGAACCAGCGGAAAGAGATGTTCAAGTTTATGCCGCGGATCGGACTGAACAACATCAACTACGGCGAGATGTACAAGGTGGACTCGTTCTACATGGACTGCCAGAACTACAGGGACTACTACCGCGACCCCTACAACAAGCTGCTGCGCCCCAAGAGCTTCACCGCTTACAAGGGCAGGTGCGGCATTAAGCTGGACCCAGAACTGGAGCTGTTAAAGAAGCGCACGCCCTCGCATGTGGACCCCATCCCGTTGGTGTATCCGTTGGAGTACAGCCGCAAAATGGACATCGGTAGGGGCTGCCAGATGGCAGGGCACCATGCCAGGGCCAGTGCCTTCGGATTCCCAGCGCCATGTGTCCGTGTGTTGGGGCGTTAACTGAATCTATTATCCCATTTCATGGTCTAAATTGTCAGTGTGGAAAATAAACCAAGTTTGGCGTCTGGCAAAGTTGTTGTTTCCTCTATTAGTCATGTTGGCCAACCCGAAGACGGCTTGAAAGCTTGCTGACAAAGGGACGGGCAGTAGGTGATGTCACTGTCCCCTGCAAAAACGCCCGAAACTGGCCTGCTCCTGCCGCTTTATGGTTTTTTGGGGCCCCGCCTTGCACTTACGTTATCTATGACGACGGGCTGGTTGACGACGACATCATAAGGCTCCATTTTGTGCGTTTATAAAAATTTGCAAATTTTCTATTTAATAGTTCGTCAGTGTGACCGTGGGTGTGCCGTTAGAAAAATACCTCTGAAAATACTAAAGAGTAAGAAATCGATATTGATATTATATCGATATCGGTTCTGAAACCATAAATTTTATGCAAGCCGAATTTGTATACTCTTCAGATCTTACAAAAATTCTTTTGTTAATTTAATAGGACAAATTAATCAACGTATAAATAGGCAGGTTATTTATTTTAAAATTTGTACATCAAAACGGCCAGAATTATGAAAAAATATTAGTTCTTGAAGACATATTGATTTTAAATGGATTTAAATTATTTTCTAGAAACAAATATAAGATTTTGAATATATTCAGAATAATTCAGCTATAAATGAATTGATGTCGAAAAATTAAACTAGTTTTGAATTTTTTTTAGCATTTCGATAGTCTTGAAACTATCGAGCCCAACCAAATATTATCGATAGGCCATCAATGTTTTGACGAATTTACTGGATGCAATGGCAGAAGCGAACTTGGACAAAAAACCGGAGGTGAAGCCTCCTCCGGGCCTGAAGGCCATCATCGACCACCTGTCGCAGGTGTACCCCGAGCAGCGGAACCCCCTGCAGGTGACCACGCTGCTCAAGTACTGGCTGGGCGGCCAGGATCCGCTGGACTACATCAGCATGTACAACTACCCCGGGGACCCGGAGAGGAATATACCGCCGCACTGGCACTACATCAGCTTCGGGCTGAGCGACCTGCACGGCGACGAGCGCGTCCACCTGCGCGAGGAGGATAGCACGCGCTCCGGCATGGGATTTGAGCTCACCTTTCGCCTGGCCAAGACCGAGGCGGAGCTGCGACAGCAGATCGAGAGCCCGGAGAAGCCTCAGCGTCCGCCCACCTGGCCGGCCAACCTGTTGCAGGCCATTGGACGATACTGTTTCCAGACTGGCAATGGCCTCTGCTTCGGGGATAACATTCCGTGGCGCAAGAGCCTGGACGGCAGTGAGAACTCCAAGTTGCAGAGCCTGCTGGTGGCCCAGGACCCGCAGCTGGGCTGCATCGAGACACCCTTCGGCACGGTGGACTTCTGCCAGATAGTCGGTGTGTTTGAGAATGAGCTGGAGCAGGCCTCGCGCTGGAATGGACGCGGCGTTCTCAACTTCCTACGCCAGGACGTGCAGACGGGCGGTGATTGGCTGGTCACCAACATGCAGCGCACGATGAGCGTGTTCGAGCTGTTCCCCGAGACACTGCTGAACCTGCAGGACGACCTGGAGAAGCAGGGCTCTGATCTGGCTGGCGTCAACGCTGAATTCACCTTCCGCGAGCTGAAGCCCACCAAGGCAGTGAAACAGGAGGTGGACTTCCAGTCGCTGAGCGAGAAATGCGCCAACGAGGAGAACAATCGCCCGCTGACGGAGACGCAGCTGAAGCGCGAGGAACCAAGCTTCCCAGTGTCCATGTCGATGAGCAGCAACTCTCTGCACAAATCCTGTCCGCTGGACTACCAGCCGCAGGCCCCCAACTGCATCTCCCTGGACGGCATCGAGATAACGCTGGCGCCCAATGTGGCCAAATACCTGCTGCTGGCAATTAAGGATCGCATCCGACACGGACGGCACTTCACCTTCAAGGCACAGCACCTGGCATTGACGCTGTTGGCGGAATCCGTGACCGGATCGGCGGTTAGTGTCAGCGAGCCATATGGCGTTCTGGGCTACTGGATACAAGTCATGATTCCCGACGATTTAGTGCCTCGCCTGATGGAGGACTTCCGCAGCGCAGGTCTGGACGAGAACTGTGAGCCCAAGCAGCGTTTGGAGCTGGAGTGGCCGGACAGGAACCTGAAGCTGATTGTGGACCATCCAGAGCCCGTGCTGCCACCCGCTCTGCCTATGTCCCTCGACGGTGCTTCTCCACTCAAGTTGTGAGACCGTCTGAGCGCTCTTAGCTAGTATTATTATAAATTAATCGAACTGAATCTTCCACTAACAAGTAAGTTTTACATTTTGTACATTTCATCTAACACCATACACGTGGCCGTGGCTTCTGCTCCCGCGGGAGACCACCCACTCGAAATATATACACACACTCAACGAAGACACTCGACGGGCCTTTGATCCGCTGTTTAAGAGAGAGGAAGCGCCGGCGCCAGCGTCAGCGTGAGCGTCAGGAGTGAACAATTCGCCGGATGAGTCAGTTTGGGGTCAGGGCTTGTTGAGCACTTTTGAAAAGCCTGGCTTCTCTTTGGTGACTGCGGCGGATATGGCCACTTGCCAGTCAGTCACCTATGCCACCAATTGAAGGCACTGCGTAGTGTCGGCCTGCTTCAGTTTCTAATTCTGGGAATTGATCAATTAGAGGCGTTTTCAATTTCAACGCAAAAATCCCGCCCTTGATCATGTGATTTGTCTGCAGCTGGAGATGGAGATGAAGCTGGAGCTGGAGCTGGAACTGGCCGGGCTGGGCATCTGCTCCCGTTAGCGCCTCGTTTGTTTTTGTGCCCATCTTCGCGGTTGCCTAGGTGAATTTTTGTTTACCGCAGAGAACGCTGCTGCTGCTGCCGCCAACGTCGCCGCTGCTCTGTTTCTCTGATTAGGTGCTTGAGGCACGGCAGCCAAGTGAGCGAACGAACGAATTTTTTTCGCAAACAGCTCGTGGAAAATAATTCAGTTTTCTTCATTCCGCTGCCGACGACGCAAGCGCTCGGTTGTGTGTGCTCTCGCTCGAAGCTCTCCACCCGTCGACCGCCACCCCGTGCTCGCACACCTCGACACCTCGGTTCGCGCCGGAATCCCGGAGACTTTGAGTGGATCTTAGGGCCTGCGCCTGCGGGACTGGACTGGAGTTCCGGCTTACAAGTACGTAGAGTGGAGCCTCCAGCAAGGACGACGGTTTGCCGGCTGTTGCATAATGGCCAGACCATCGACCGGTGACCTTCGATTTCGGCAGTGACCCCCCCCCGGTGGGACTGGGTGGCAGTGCGTCGTCATCGAGCGGGCACGTGCACGACGCCGTTGATAGTGCGAACTTCTGCGATAGTCGCCGCCGCCAAGACAGAAGGCGGGAATGTTTCCCCTCACAACTCGTGTTACATTGAAATTTCGCCAATGCGGTGCGGTGTTCTTTTTTTTTTTTTGACGGGAAAAAGAAACGTTTGCAGAACCGCGCAGACCGCAGACCGTAGACCGTAGACGTAGAGCCAATCTGTACGGAACAGAGGGCGGGCGGGCACTTGGCAAGGGCGTGCATATTTGTATCTGAGAAATGCGACGAATTTCAGTTATCGCTTGTAATGCAATCTGCATTCTGCGCAGCTTAAAAATGCATTACAATGTTGCTGACCAGATACTAAACTGGGAAATCCGAATCCAAGACTACTACGAGAGAAATTTAAGTCGTTGCATATTAATTTGAGCCTCTGAGCTAATGAAACCTTAGATGGTTATGAGTTTGCTGTCTACCAAGCCCTGCAATCCAATCAGTTTTAAGCTTGAAGCTATACTTTTAACGATATTAAGAAGTAAAGTTCTAAAAACTTGCAGGTTAAGAACCTTAAAGAACCTTAAGTTAATGCACCTTGTGACTTTGAAAGGAAATTAAGTGTCTCAGTGAAGGAGTCAGTTCTTAAACCTTTAAAAAACATAAGGAATACCTTTTACCAAATACAATAATTTAAATAATGTGCATGTTTTAAGAAATGAAAACTTAGTGAACATCTCTTAACTTAATAGAATGTATAAAAGCCACCACTTAAGCTTATACAACATTTTAACCGCAGATAATGATCCCTAAAAACTTTAAATAAAATAAATCCTAAAATATTTCAAAATTTTCTATCAAATTTTCAAAGTATGTAATGTATTGGCTGTAATAGACGTTATAGAAGCAACAATAAAAGCTCTTACAACATTTTAAACGTACATAAGGATACTTAAAAGCTTTAAGGTAAATAAATTCTTATCTTGCTTAGAAACAAACTTCCTCACCAAGTCACTTTTCAGCTAGATTCCGCACCCTTCACGAAGGGATTGCATTGCACTACGTGCCTTTGTCTTGCATTTAGTTGGATTTCTGGCTGGGATTGCGGGCAATGTGTAAACTGCATATGCCCCTTAGTCGGGGGCGCAAACAGCGATAAACGTGCCCAAATATTTAGTTAGCCAATTCCGTCAGTCTGCGATAATTTCCTGGATTCCGGGATGGGGAAATGCAAATGATACTCGCTCCTATCATTTCGGCAGGCGGCGGCGGCGAGTCAACATCAGTCCACATTTGGGTGCAATGTGGCTGACCGATTACTGATCCCAGTCCCATCATATTCTAGGTACACATACTTATTTGACAGCCAGAACTCTTAGCCAATCATGGCCGAGAACGAGCCGCTGAACGAGACCCAGAAGCAGGTGAACGGACGCATTCTACCCGCCGCCAATGGACACGCCACGTCGGCCACCAACGGCCAGGTGGTGCATGCCAATGGCAAGGGTGCGCCTGCTTCGATGCAGAACGGCAACGGGACACACATCGAGGCGCCCTGCTGTCGGGACATACACGGCAAGGAGCCGCCGGATGGAGGAGCTCGCGCTTGGCTGGTCATGGTCAGCGCCTTCCTCTGCAACGGCATCATCTTCGGCTTCATCAACACATACGGCGTACTCCATTCGCTGCTTAAGGACCGACTGACAGCCATCGGAGATACGGAGGCCTCCAGCAAGGCGGGTGAGTGACATCTTCCCAAGACAGCAAGAGCTCTGAATCAGCATCAGCAATTGGTCCCAATAATCCCTTTAGCCCGCGGCAAATTAATTCCATATTTATGGCAAGTTGCTGGCGTTGATTGTAATTATGCAGGGAGGAGACCAAATGAGATTAGATGGGAACTGGGCAGTTGTTTTTTTGCAGGCGGCTATCTGTTTCAGCGGCGGCCTGCCTGCCTGCCAAGTACTCTGTGTAGAATGAATTATACGTTATGGCCTGGGGGGCCGCTGACTTTGATTTGAATCATGTCGAAATGTTGAATACAAAAATAAATCAAAATCTGTTTAAAAAGAGACATATATGTATATATATTTATTGATAATATTTCTGGTGAAAACAATTCGAATCCAAGCAAAAAGAAGCTTATTCAAAAACTATTCCAAGAATCTACGACATTTACATATAATTTTTGTTCACTTCAATTGAAATATATGTACATGTTTAATGGCTTTCTATAAGAGAATATTTTATTGATATTTCTTAATCTAAATTGCTTTTAAAATCAGAGCATTATAATGTGAGCTCTATGCCACATAATACTTTAAAATTACCTTGGAACTAGGTGCATATATCAAGAGCAACAAACGTATTTAATACAGAATAATCTAGCAACGTTTAAATATCAATTTATATATCGACTTTCCATAATATTATCAATACATCTTCCACTGTGATTATGTTTCAATTTTCAATTGGAATCATTTAAGTCTCTTATAACAAGTATTGATTGTTGAAAAAATGCCAATAGCCAATGTTCTGTATAGTAAATTTGTATCGGAAGTTATTATTGCTCAAATTTATTATTTCGAATCTCCAACGGACATTCGACTGGCAGTCAAGGCGCATTGCTGTTGCTCTCTCTCCTCTGGCCGGCTGTTCTGGGTTCAATAAAACGTTGTAGGTAGTACGTAGTAGCTGTGACGATATAGGAATCCAAACGTACCGACGTCAAGTGAATTAAATTGCTAAAAGTTGATTGGATCACAAAGCATTATTCAACACCCCGGTCCGAGGGCGAAGAGCACGATGGACGGCGATGTCAAGACTCTTCGGAGTTGCGGCGAGTTGCGACGATTTGCTCCTTGAATTACACAGAGAGGAGCGTATTCCCCCAGCTAGAAGAGAAGCTCAAAGCACTCCCAACCAGAATCAACTGGCATTATGTACAGGGTTCACTGCATTATGCCGCCGTTTGTCAAGGTTTGAGCGCTGGCCTGCATTACGCATACGCAGCGTGGGCTCGTCTTTGCATTGAGGGCAGGGCCGTCTGAGGCGGCGACGACGATGCTTCCACGAAAGAGTGAAATACTGACCGGCCAGAAGACAAAAGCCGCCAGCAAAAGTGCACCCGCCACTGACCCAGTTACTTGGTCGGCTGGCGCTGACGAGGAAGCCCCGCAAGTGTCGCCGCCTGACAGCGATCCTCCTCCGAGCCAAACCTACAGCCAGGGCTAGAGGTAGAGCTAGAGCTTCAGCCGGAGCTCAGCTAGTTCCGCAATATGATTAAAACCTGACGTAATCCGAACCTGAGCTCTGCGGAGAGGTGTGTGTTGTGTGCTTGTGCTTGTGCCATATTTTCACCCACTTTTATCGCCGGTGTCGATTCATCAATTAATTGTCAGCCTCTCCGTCAATTACACACGTCCATAAGCACATTACAGCGACTTAGTGAAGCTTAGTGGATGGATGGGTGGCCCATCGGTTCATCCGTGCGGATCGTCGGAGGTCAAGATCAATAAACATAGGCCTGTCCCGCCAACTCGCTCGCCATGCCTGGCCATGCAATCCCGTCCAGAATTGCGTCAGATATTGTGGTGACAATTGGGAAACAATTGCCAGCTATGAGTATGCGGCATCCTATAAATATTGCGTTCTATTTCGGCTGCTCCTCAGACGAACGCCAGACGCCACAGCGGTGCCATGTAAAGCCCCTTCCGTTCGCGGATTCTTTTTTAGATTTTTGGCACCGCCTCGCATTGTGTGTGTGCCGTCGTCTGTGGGTATTATCTAATAGTTCTCTACGCAGCTCTCGTTGGGATTGCCATTGACTGAGAGAGAGCAATGTGTGGCATTGACATTGACTGGCTTGCCGCTGGCCGAGATTGCGGGAGACGGCTTCTGCGCATGTGGGGGAGAGTTACGTGCCCGCTCGTGGCACCATTTGGGCGCACTTAGCCATGGTCCAAAGATATCCATGCGGCGTTTGATGTGGGTCAGTTTCTATTTCGAGATAATGTGCTGCATTTTCCCCTTAGTACGTGGACTTTGCGGGTTATATATATTGCCATATATAATATGCGGAAATCGAATTTCTCAGGTCTTTGCTGGTGTTTTATTTCTTAGATTTTATATTTTTCGCAGTTCTTAAAATATTCTCTCGATAGAATTTCAATTTTCTAAAAGCTTAAAAGGAGAACAAGGTGTATTTGGTTGTATATTTTGAAAGGGTTATCTTTTAATATGTGGAACTGTAACATTTTTTCGGATTTAAAGATTTAGTTCCACTTGCATTATTGGTTAGAAGTTATAAGTAGTTCTGAGCTATTTATCTTTAAAATAATTGCTACATTTAGTCACGAAATTAATATGTAACCGCCTTGATGCATTGTCAAGAGCAAGGGTAGTTAGTTTCCTTTTAAGACAGTAAAACCCCTACAACCACTTACCTTATTTCTATTAAATGCTTTTTCCAGAGAGCATTTAATATTCCACAATAGAATCCCGCTTATCGCCAAGGGAAATCCGCGTAATGTGAAAGTGAAATCGCAAAAGACCTGTATATGTGTATACAAAAAATATCAATTGCTGGGGGGTTAAAGGTCAAGGGAGGTTAGTAGCTCCCTGTCTATATATACGCAAGTATTATGAATGGTATACGTACGCAACGTTCTTAATATTCAACTCGGGCACTTTAGAACGCAGATTGTAATAATAAATTCGAAATGACACGCGAGCTGAATCGAATGCCTTATCTCTAGTTCCGGCGTACAATAATATTTTTGATAGTCACTACGATTGAGGCCTCAAATCCGCATTGTTTTGGCTTGTAAACAGAAGTATCAATACGTTTTATGATATATAAAATATATAATATATAAATAATCTTAATTCGAACTAAAATCAATGATGAGGATTTTGGTTTGGATGATAATTTTCTATGTGTCTATGGACTTTCATCTGTTACCTTTTTTGCGGTCCCAGACAATGGACCAAAGTGGTCCGGGAAGCTGCAGCTGCACAGCTGGAGGAGGAGGAGACCTTATCGTGGCATTAGATCGGCTTGGCAGGCGGGGAACAAAGAATTAACCTGATTCTGTCAATCGAGCTTCAAATCAAAGAGCCAAAGTGGCACAAGCGAAAGTGTTTACGCATCGCAAACAATTGGATTCCGATTCCCCATTCCCCCAGCTGAGTTCAGCGGAAAATCTTTAAACTTTGCTCCTAGTTCCCGCCCCTATTCCCCTCTCTGCAGATCAGGTTTCCCGGCTGTTGGGGCATCCACGTGGAAATCGCCAGCAAACACCTGGGCTCGTGGCACATATCCAGACTTGGTTTCGATCACTTCGCTTCACAATCAACCGCAAGTGCGTGAGATTCGATTTGTCAAAGGAAATGGGTCTTTGCAGTTGGTCAGCCAAGCTTGCTTGTCTTTATGGGATTTTTATAGGGGATAAATGTATAATAATAATGGTTCCCCTCTCCTTGCAGCTCTCATTGGCTCCCTGGCCATTGGCACCACATTCCTCTTCTCCACAGTGGCCGGCTGCCTCACCGACAAGATCGGTCTGCGGCTGACCACATTCGCCGGCGGTGTCCTCTCGGCTGGAGGACTGCTGCTGTCCTCGTTCTTCACGGACAACATAAGCGCCCTGTACTTCACCTATGGCATCATGTTTGGGATGGGCGCGGCCCTCGCCTACACTCCCACCCTGGCCATCCTGGGCCATTACTTCAAGCGCTATCTGGGCAAGGTGAGTGGCTTTGTCACAGCCGGCTCGAGCGTCTTTACTGTGATACTGCCGCCCTGTCTGGACAAGCTCCTGGTGGGCTATGGCCTGGAGGCCACCCTGAGGGTGAGTGGAATGAATACAGTTTCCTAATGTTTATATATTCATTGGCTTTGCTTACTTCAACAGATGATGAGCATGGTGTCCGCCTTCATCATCATTTGCTCCTTCGTGTACAAGCCGCTGCATCCGCCTCCGGAGCCGCCCAAGAAGAAGCCCGGCAGGTCGCGCATAAATCTCTTCCTGCGCTCCATTGTCAATGTGGAGATCTGGAAGCGAAAGCGCTTTGTGATCTGGGCCCTGTGTGTGCCCCTTGCCCTGTTCGGTTACTTTGTGCCCTACGTCCACATGATGCAGTTCGTAAAGAAGACTTTTCCGGGTGAGGATGTCAATCTGCCGGTGATGTGCATAGGCATCACCTCAGGCATTGGACGGTTGATCTTCGGCGTCATTGCCGATATGCCGGGTGTGAATCGCATGTACCTGCAGCAGCTCTCCCTGGTGTCCATCGGTCTGGTCACCCTGCTCTTGCCGCTGACCAACTCGTATGTGGTCTTGGTCTCCTTCACCCTGGTGATGGGTCTCTTCGATGGCTGCTTTATCTCCCTGCTGGGTCCTATTGCCTATGAGATATGTGGTCCATCGGGTGCCACGCAGGCCATAGGGTTCCTGTTGGGTCTCAGCTCTATTCCTCTGACCGTGGGACCTCCAGTGGCGGGCATGATTCTGGACAGAACCAATTCGTACACCGTGCCTTTTATACTGGCTGGTCTGCCGCCGTTGTTGGGTTCCTCGCTACTCTTCCTGGTCAAGTGCGTCAAGGAGGAGGAAAACGGCGTCAGTGCTCCGCGAGCGGTGGTGCTGGCCAATGGAGACATCGAGATAGCCAGGAATGGGAACTACCAGCCAGGGGGTGAGTTCTCTTGGTTATTTATCTAAACTTTATAGTCATATATAGATTTGTCAACAGGCAATAAGTCGAGCGCACCGCTGATGGGCGCCACCAGCAATGGAGTCAACGGAGCAGCCACGATCCAGGGATCCAATGGACATGTGGACAACAACGGAACTGGTTCGTACCCCGACTCACCTTGGCCTAGCCTTACTCGCATCTCAGACTCCGCCGCCTGCGACCATCCTTCAAGTAGTAGTACCTCGCTTCACACTAACCCGGGCGCCATGCTGCCCAGCTGCTCGCACACCGCCCTGCTGGGCCGGGGCTCCGGCCCCAGCATGTCGTCCGTGCCCCTGACTGACGACCCCAAGCGGCGTCGCTATAACTATTCCATCTACTAACCCACTGCCTAGTTGCTAGTTTCTCTGCTTTGCTTGGCTTTCCTTACTGTAAGCCCCTCCTGGGTGTGGAACGAGTTTGTATTCGAATGTAGCATGACCAAGACTCACTTCCGACCCGCTCTAACCCTGCACCTGCACCCGCACCCCCATCCCATTGCTGTTAATTGCTTTGTAGATCGTAAGCCTCATCATCGATCGGAACCTGCTGTAAATAAATGCCAGCCTATGTCGCATATCTAAACTCTCGCTGTGTGTTTCGGAGTCCGGAGCTCAATCGACCTGAAACCACCATCAACTGTATTCTCCTGTGCATCTTTTTTAGGGAAACTCGCCGTGACCGACGACGGATCGGCGTCCTAGAGAGTGACGACCCCTAGAGAGTCCTCGCACTAACTCAAAATTCCACACAAACTTTTCGCAAAAAGCAATTCAGAAAAAGTTCTGCCATTTTCAGCTGTAATCTCACCGTTGTCGGAGTCCGCAGCTTAGCCAGCGCAAAATCAAGGTGTTCATTCTATATGTTTAAACTTGAAAGTAAACCATATCTACCGCACATGTTGCCAAGCATATATGTCCATTCACCGGATCGCTGGAGATGCCGAAGCCTCTCCTATTCTTCACACGTGCATAATACTACCTAGACTAAGGCGAATATTCTCGCAAAACCAAATAAACGTAATATTTTAATTTTTAATAAATAATACACTGGATAAGAATGCTATTTTCGCTTTATTTTAAATGGGAACTGTTCAGAGGGACTCAGGAAACTGTTTTATATTTAATTGATTTATATTTCATTTAAATTATTTTGCCAAGCCGCATGAAATATGGAAATACAACCAGTTTAAAAGAAATTCATATCATATCTTTAAAATATTTGTAGAAAAATGTCAGAATATTAAGTGATTCAGCAGGTATTATTTTCTCTGAGAGGGATTCGCTGATTCAGAGGGGTTATTACTCTATTAATTGATAGAATTATTGCTTTCTTAGCACCCTGCTAAACCCACTCTTTACCCAGAGCTGGAAACAAGGTCGATTGGAATTATTGATGGGTTATACAACGCAATAATTAGCACTGATTCCCCAGATCGCGTCCCCATCGATGACGTATTGGATCGACTGCGTTGCCCAATTCACATTCCCAAAGTGTTTGGCGTGTCACCGCTGGCCATTAGTCAAAATTATAGCGATTTGTATGCGCGACCCCCCGTGTTACTACCAATAAAAAACGGCGCACTACGACGACGGGACTCACCTAGCCCATAGCTCTTTCTTTTTCTTTCGCTGGGGGAGTCGGCCGCCACCGGGTCGATCATTGAGCACTACGCGTGACAATAGATCGATCGCGGCCCAAAGCAGGCATCACGTCCGGCTTATAAAATGACGATTGCCTGGAAATTGGGCAATCACTCTGTTGGCGCACTTCAAATCGCTCGGTTGATCGGTCGAAATCGGAATAGGAATCAAGGATTATAACCATGCTGACCTGGACTTTATGGTGTGGCTTAGTCTTCCTGCTGTGGTTCTACTTCCTGTGGAGTCGCCGAAGGTTTTATCTGTTTGCTCTCAAGGTCCCAGGGCCACTTGGATATCCCCTGCTGGGCATGGCCCACTGGCTGAGCCGTCGCGAAGGTGCTCAAGGATATATTGGATAATTTGGAGGATCTAGAAATATTAATAGTGATGTCTCCATGCAGATATCCTCAATTCGTTTGCCACCTTTCTGGAGAAGCATGGCCCGGTTATATTCTCCTGGCTTGGCCCCATTCCCTTTATGATTGTCAGCGATCCACAGGTGATTCAGGACATATTCACCTCGCCGCACTGCATCAACAAGGGCATCATCTACAAGGCGGTGGACGATGGAGCAGGCACGGGACTATTTAGCTTGAATGGTAGGCTGGTCAGGAATATGTGGCAGTTATTCATTTGCGACTTCCTCTAGATCCCCGCTGGAGCATCCATCGCAAGCTGCTGAATCCCGCCTTTGGCCACAAGGTTCTGCTCAGTTTCCTGCCCATTTTCAACCGAGAGACGGCTCTGCTAATGGAGCAAATGAAGCCTCTGGAGGATGATGGAGAGAAGGATCTCGTACCACTGCTACAGAGCTTTACCTTGAGCGTGGCCACGCGTGAGTAACTCAAAGAGTCCTTCTATGGATATCCTCTATTAAAAATATATGTTTAATCTGTGTTATAAAGAAACCACAATGGGAAGCGACGCGAAGAGCGAGGAGAGCTTCCGGAGCAACACCCTGCTAGAGCGGTATCAATGGTGAGTATTGAATGGGATTCGGACTGCTGCATTATGCATTAATAGTGCCCTGAACACCATGGCAGATATGTGCTTCTCGCCGTGGCTTAATAGCCGATTTATACGCCAGTTGGTGGGCAAGGAATCGGAATATTACCAGGCCAAGACCGAGATCCGTCAGTTTATCAAAAAGGTAAGAGTCGCACAGGATATCCTTGCGAATTTATTACGACTTTCCCTTAAACTTTCAGCTAATCCAGAAAAAGATGGTCGCTGATGCTAAGGAATCGTCGTTGCCTTCCATTCAGTCCTGTGATAAGAACATATTCCTCAACGTGGCCACGGATCTACTAAGACGCGGAGTGTTTAGCTGGAAAAATGTGGAGGACGAGTCGAATATAATTGTTTTTGGAGCCTTTGAGACCACGGCAAACACCGTTTACTATACCCTCATGCTGCTGGCCATGTTCCCGGAGTACCAAGAGAAGGCCTTTGAGGAGATACGCAGCCTGTTCCCCAACACCGGAGACTTCGAGGTGACCTATAACGACATCCAGCAAATGGTGTATTTGGACCTGATTCTCAATGAGTCCATGAGGGTTGTACCACCAGTTCCCGTTGTGTCCCGGCGAACATCGCAGGACGTAAAGCTCTCCAACGGAATAGTGATACCTCAAGGAATTCAAATAGCCATCGACATGTTCCACATGCACCGGAGCAAGAAAATTTGGGGACCCGAGGCAGAGACCTTTAATCCAGATCACTTTCTGCCCCATAATATCCAGGATAAGCACCCATATGCTTTTATACCCTTTACCAAGGGTATCAGGAATTGCATAGGTAAATGTATATATTATTTAGAAGCTGGAACGACTTTAAATCAATAAGTTTTTTTTATTATTTTAGGCTGGAGATACGCTTTAATTTCGGCAAAGGTGACACTTGCCAAATTGTTAAGAAACTACAGGTTTAGGACAAGCTTTCCCTTCGAGGATCTCTACTTCGTAGAGGATATAACACTGAAGCTGAAAGTTGTGCCACTGATAGAGCTCCAAAAACGAATCTAAAGGTGTTTGTTATTGTTATTATATTGAAAATAAATAAAACTAGATTAGTTATAATATAAAAAGAAATAAACGTTGGATGTACATATCTGAAGTGATCTCAAGGAGTATAACTTAAATCCACCTGGGAATTTGTAAGTGTTATTTATTTTTAATTATCTATTTAAGAGTTGGCCGTTTATTTTTTCTTAATTTTTTCGTAGCTTTATTAAACAAGTGGTTTTGATAATATATAAGTCCGTTAATTTCAAAACTTTTGAAAATTTCCATTTTAGTATTTTTTTATTACGTTTTTTTTCGACTTTACGTTGTTTGATTACGTTCCTTCTCATATAAGTGTGACCATCTAAGGTGAAGTGCATAATCCGCTGTCCGCCACGCTTTTGCTCACAACGCAAATTTTTTGAGTTTTCTTAATTTGTTATTGTATATTGTCTTTCGTATTTTGTCTATGAGCCTAACATAAACAGAGAGTGAGAAAGGCAGAGAGATATACTGAGGCCACTGACCATGTCGCTCACTGATATTTTGGAACTGAACAAGGCGGAGTTATTTGAGAAGATCCGCCATGGCCTGCCGCCGGTGCAGAAAACACAGAATTTGCTGGACTGCAAGGACGATCTGCTCTTCGCCTGGGACGCCAAGGACAGCTGCCTGCTGGTGCGCAACTGGCGCGCTTCGCTAACGGATGCGGAGGGCAAGCATGCCGCCGGTGGCGTCCAATACCAGACGCTGATACCGGCGAATGCCGTGGGCCTCGAGGTGGACCGCGTGCTGGCCTCCAACGAGGGGTCTTTGGTGGCGCTGGGTGGTCCGCGCGGCGTGACCATCCTGGAGCTACCACGCCGCTGGGGCCCCGACGGTTACTTCAAGGACGGCAAGGCGAAGATCACCTGCCGCACCTTCAGTCTGGACACGCAGCTGTTCCAGAACAACCCACCGCTGGAGGTACGCCAACTGCGCTGGCATCCGCACTCCGTCTCCGACTCCACGCTGCTGGTGCTGCTCAACAACAACACCATTCGCGTCTACAACCACGCCAAGTTGCGCCATGTCTGGCAGGTGGGTCCCTCCGTGATGCGGGGCGCATCCAACAACAGTCTCTCCGACTTTGGTGAGGTCGCCGTCGACTTTGACATTGCTCCGGCAGCCAAGCCTCGTAACGCAGATCAGGATAACGACACCACGGCCGACACTACAGCCAATCAGAGCAACCAAACCCTGCTGACGACCAAGTCCGTGCAGAAGCAGGCGAAGATCGAGTGGCCCGTGTTGGTGCTGCGTGAGAACGGCAACATCTACATCCTGCTAACTGGCCTGGACTCGGAGAAGACGCGTCTGCAGGGCCCCATTACCATTACGCCGCAGGCAAGCGATAATTACGGCCTGGAGTCGTGCGCCCTCATGGTCATTCCCTCGCTGCCGCCCACCGTGGTGATGGCCGAGTCCAACGGAAAGCTGCATCATGCCCTGCTCATGGAGGCGGAGGCTGCCGAGCATTCCTTCAACGAGGTGGATGACTTTGTGCTCATCGAGCCCGCAGAGTATGTCATACACGTTTTGGAGACAGTGGAACTGGAGCTGGGTCTCTCGGCCTCTTCGAAAACTGGAGCCGGGACCGCCTACAACTGCCCCATTTATTTGAAGCGCGATCTGATCAACGAGCTGCGCTACTTTGCCTACCACAACGCCGGCCTGCATGTGGTCACCGTGAGCTTCATCTCGGAGCTGCAGCGCTACCTGGAGAGCGATGTCGAACATGATAGACTGGAGCTGACGGCCTCTTCGCGGGCCGAGTACATCTTGTGCACCAAGTTCAACTCCGGCGGGGGGATCAATGCAGTCTTGGGCATCGCCCTTCTGCAAATGCCCGCCGGCGTGGTCCTTCTGCTGGGCAGCGGTCAGGTGGTGAGCCTCAAGCTGGTGATCGATGCCCAGCTACTGGTGACGCCCAGTGAGTACAGGAAGACTGGCCAGGAGGCCGATGAACAGGAGAGTGGACCCTCGTTTGTGGACACAATCAAGTCGCTGCTGCAGCGCAGTGTCAACCAGCCAATACTGGCGGATAAGCTGGCCTCGCCCTCCGCCCAGGAGAGCTACGAGCTGCTCAACCAGGCCATAGAGGTGCTGCGCGAACAGTACCTGAAGCGCCACGACCTAGTGAGCGCCGCCTTCGCCCGCCACATCAACCAGATCCAGCTGAAGAAGGAGCAGCAGCTGCAGGAGATAGAGGACCTGGAGCAGGAGCGCGAGCTGATCAGCGAGCGGGCCCACAAGCTGGCCGAGCGCTTCGAGGAGATCAGCTACAACCAGGAGCTGCTGGTCCGCAAGTGCTACAACCTGATGAAGCAGGCCAATGCCGCGCTTCCCAACAATATGGTGGCCGAGCGCGAGTTCGCACTGGAGGTGACGCGCCTCAACGAGGTCACAAAGGGCCTGGCCGCTAGTTTGGATACAGCCAAGAAGTCTCTCAACAAGCAACGTTATCATATCGCCAAGAGTCAGGAGGAGCTCAAACAGAATGCGTACGAGCTGCCGGAGAACCAGCACCGCACCATCAAGGAGATCCTGACCCAACTGAACGGCGAAATCAATCGCCAGATCACCGACGTTAAGCGCATCAACAAGATCGTTGGCATGTGACGACACACATACTTGTGATTTCGCCACGTTTCCGTTGATAAAGTAAAGCTGAACCGGAGCGAAGGAACTGAAACCTATTAATAATAAACATTTTGTCGATTAAGTCCCCAAGCTGGCATAGTTGTTTTCTTTCTCTTTTTCTTGTCATTCTTTATTTTTGTATTCGACGGCATGCTAATGAATTTGCGTCAGAGGTGTCGGCCAGACGATCCTCCAAAACATTTGATATTGTATTCTAAACCTTAATTGAGTACGGTATACCGTGTCGTCAAAATACATAATGGTTTTTCAAGATTATGCGGGAAAACAGTCTCTTTCATAACAATATTTTAGATTTAGATTTAATGTGGTTTTATATTTTGTTGAAGATAAATAAGTAAGTTCTTTCAAAGTTGATGTAATATAAAGTAAAATCCTTTAAGTTCTTCTTGTAAAAATTAGAAAAGACTCTAATTTCAACCTGATTTAAGCAAACAAAACCCAGAATTTAATAGAATTACGCGTGTATTTGATTGTAAGTCGCCCTTCGAGCATTTACCCCCTCTTTCTACCTCTCTTTAAATCGAAACATTTGCAAGGCTAATTTCCTACCCCATAGCTTTTGCGATTTCGATTTTATTTACGTTTCAGTCGTCAGTCTGGAGCTGACTTTGGCGGAAGCGAGATGACGTCGACCCTACTGGCCACCCTGTCCAGCCTATACACCGGACTGTTCAACTTTGTAAAGGCGAAAGTGCCCTTTGTGATCGAGGCAGCCATGGTTACCCTGTGCTTCGCCTCCATTGTGGGGCGCTACTGCATTCTGGCTTAGAAGGAGGGAATTGGGAAGACTTGGCGCTGTGTGATTTCGAGGAACTTTTTATATGTATATATTTATGTGGATGTGTGTTCTGTGACCTTATGTGGAATACAAACTAAATGCTTAAACCTAAACCTCGGGCTTCTCGATCAGGTGGATGTAGAAGGCGGGATTCTTCACCAGGCTCATCTCCTTGAAGTCACCGTACAGCTGGTGCTGGGCCTTCTCCGAAAAGATCTCGCCGAGGATCTCACGGAAGCGCTTCAGCTCGTGGGGATAGTAGGACAGACGGAACTCGCTGGTCAGCTTGTTGCCAGCGATCAGGTAATCCATGGACACTAGGGAAGGCTTGCCGCAGTAGAAGAGCACGGAGGTCTTGATGTCCGCCGTGTGACTCGTCTGTAATTAGTCGCAAGTCATTCGTAGAGGTTGAATTAATTGAATGGAAAACCGATTAACTGATAAGGAAGATGGGGAAATCGGTGAGCGATGCAATTGCTCTGGGATCGAAAACAAGATCATCAGCAGCAGCCCTTATCACTACGATGACGCTACATTATTTGGTTGTATTTGAATGGAATGTGTCATTTAATAGTTTTTAATTAATTTCGAAATGATGTGGCACGTTTCCTCTGACGAAATTCTATATCTCTTAACATCATTTTAAATTCTATAAATAATTTAAAAAGCTTAAATACTTACATTATAGTAGATGCTCTTGGCGGGCGTGGCTCCCGTCTCCAGGATGTTGTCATAGTTGCGGTGATCAATCAGAAGGACGCCTCCTGGCTTCAGGCACTTCTCAAAGTTGCCAATGGCCTGCTTGTGCTCCCGCTGATCCCCGAAACCGTCCATCAAGTGGGCAAAGGAGTTGCCCAGGCAGATCACGGCATCGAAACCATCCTTAATATGCTCCTGGATGTCATCGTACAGAGTCAGCCAGTTGGCCTCCTCAATAACTATTAGATTTAAGAGGATATTAATTAGTAAGAAAGGTTCTTGTTGTTCCTCTCAGTTAACTCACCCCAACTGTCGAAGGCGGCCTCCTTGCGACGGTTCCAGCGCTCCTTGAGAGCATACTTCAACATCTTGTCAGAGGCATCCACGGAGACCACCTCAAAGCCTTCCTCCACAAGCATAAGGGAGTCCACACTGCAAGGAAAATATAAATTAATTTTAAAATAAAAACAATATAAAGGAAATCTCTCTTTCTAAAATCTGTTCTTTCCAAGGACATCTCCCCGTAACTCACCCCGTTCCACAGGCCACATCCAGGACCCGCTTGCAGCCCTTCTTTTTCAGCATGTCAATCAGGAAATTCTTGTAGTTGTCCGTACGCGAGTTCTTGTCTCCAATGAAGATCTCCCAAACCTTGGCGGCCTTGCCATCGGCATACTGGTCCCGGACTCCTTCGGCGGAGATGCCATCGGAACGGGCAACGAACACACTATCGGCGGAGGTGGGCATGGTCTCTGGTCTCTCGGTTTGTCAGCTCAGGTCGGCAGATCGCAGCGAAATAAATTCCATCTCCGTACGCACCCACCACGTTGGCTCTCCACGAGAGATGGGGTGTCCAGAAGCCAACAGCTGGTGCTACACACCGAGCAGTAGTCAGCAGTCCGTAATCTTATCAATCCCGCCCGCTTTGACGTGCGCCCTCCGCTGGCGGCAGCGACGAGAGCTCCACCATCTGGTCCCCCGGCGGAACGTGTTTCGCCAGCGGGCTTTCGCTTTTGGGTCTCTGCCCCTGAACCTGACCCTCCGGTTGTGATTAGCCAGCGGCGGCGGCGATCTCATCCCGTGGTCAAAAATAGAATGACAGAGCACTATATCTAAGCAAGTAAGTGGTACAGTGAAAGCTCTACTAAAGAACAGGATGCTGGATGTAATACATCTTGTAAAGGATCTTAAAAATTCCCTGATCAATTTTATATGAAATTTAATGTTGACCAATAGATATAGATAGATGGATAATTTTATATAAAACTCCAAACCAGCGGTGGGTATATAGTGACTCCTTTAGCTCTTAACTTTCACTGAAACTTTACAAAAACAATGTCTGCCAGCTTTAACTCATTAATGTCAATATATTATAATGTAGATTCCTCTGTAATAGTCTTCACTATACATCGTATGAGCTCAACAATGACTTGTATATTTTCTTTGAATTTCCCCACGTGCTGTTATTAATAAATACAAAAACAATGAATATTGTTTTTAAAACTATTTAATATTTTCAATTCTGTTTAATTACTCCCAACAGTTATTTTGTTTACACTTTTTTCAACCTTTCCCGAAAGAAAACCTTCGCCTGAGTTGATATAAACAGTATGATTTATTTTGTATTTAATAATATTTACTAATATTTATAAATATTGCACTGCTTTAAAAAATCAAGGAATCTTTTTCTTCCAATGGTTGGTCTTCATATTGCACCTCGAGTTTCTATGGATAAGATCTTAGAGATAAAGTCACACTGGATGTTCTATAGGAGGTACTTATTGCTAGACATGATTACGTTTCGCAAGAGAATATAATCGCCTCAGGATTGTCAGCAATAATTTTCTTGAGAAACATAAGCCGTAAGGGGATTATTATATAACATAGTATATATATGAGTATGTAGGCTTATCTGCTATGTACATCGTAACTATTTCGGATCCACGTCTATGGCAAGTAACCCAGCGAGTCCTCCAGGGAGGCGCTCACCGCCCGCATCGACTGATAGCTGCCCATGCGGCTCCTGCTGGCGCTGCTACGAATGGAGGCGGCCTTGGCCTCCATGGCCTTGATATTGGCCAGCAAATTGTCGGCGCTGCCGCCTCCTGCCAAGCCGATGTTCTTGCCCAGCGGCATGGCCAGTGGCAGGCCTCCACCCAAGCGATCCGTGCTGAAGGACTCTCGGGTACGGTATGAGGACCTTCTGGAGGAAGCTTGCGATCGACAGCTGCCATTGCCCAACCGGGATCCCAGTCCCGCTGTTGCCGCCCCCTTTGGCGGACACAGGCTCTTGATGTCCGTCGTCTGGCTGAGCTTCATGTCGGCAAACACAGCCGCCGCCTCCACGCTCTTCTTCACGCTGAGGGCCTCATGGGGCTGTACTGGCTGCCCACTGCCGCTAATATTGAACAGCTCGTAGTCCAGACCCAGCTTCTCCGAGGGCTTGCCCTTTCGCGGAGCTCCGCTTGCCCCTCCTGGCCGGGACTTGCGCTGCTGTTGGGATAGGGAATCCTCGCTGATGGCCGCCGCCGCCGAGGAACGCTGTCGGCGCTGGGTGCGCTTGCAGTAGCACTTGCTGGCGCTCACACAGCTGTCCGAATCGCAGGACGTGGTCGTGTCCGTGTGCGTGTTGTTAGCCGAGTCGCGTTCCAGTGAGCTGGCCGGCTCCTCCTCTACCATGGAGCAGTAGCACTTGTCGTCTGAGCGGCAAGAGATCAGCGAGTGCCGGTTAGTGGCCGCTGTTGCAGCTCCACTTTGATTTGCTGATGGCTTCCGGGTGGGCGAGGCCAGGGCCATGTTGCGTTCGTTCTTCTGGCGCAGCTTGTGGTTTAGGTGCTCGGTGCGCAGGCTGCAGTAGCAGCGATCGGCCGAGGCACAGGCACAGGACTCGGAGTCGTAGCTGCACTCCGAACAGGACACATATCTATGAGGGATTGGTGTTAAATAACTTTAATGACTTTTGCTGGGTGTTTGGGGTCATTAAGCGAGAACCTACCCGCTGCTGCTGTTCCGATTGAGTCCCTGGGTGTGCTCGTTCCTTACCACAGAGACATCGGAGCCACTGGTGGCCGCCCTGTTCCTCTGATGCTGCTGCTGGGCATGGCTGATGGGTGGACCAATGATGATGGGCGCACTGATTTTGCGTTTGTCCAGGCTGCCCTCCTTGGGCTTCACCGGTGGCTTGGCGATCTTGCCGCGGCAGGAACGGAACTGGCCCAGCTGAAAGACCTTCTTCAGGCTCTTGGTGCCAAAGAAGCTGGTCTTTTGTTTCTTCTGGGGAGAGAATTACGGAACATCAGTTAGGCATTAAGGAAACTGAGAGTCAAGACCCACCTGCGATCCATTGACGCTGGCTTTGCGCTTCTGCTTCTTTTTCTTCTGTCGCCGCATGATGTTCTTGGAGCGCTGGAAGAGCTCGTCCTGGGTGAGGGTCACGGCCAGCTTGAGCAGGAACTCCTTGTAGATGGGCTTCAGGTCGTTGAAGGACATGCCGTCGGCATCGATGATGGCGTAGAGGATGTCGTCCAGAGAGTGCAGATTTTCGTGCAGGCGAAATTCGTTAAACAGCTCGCTGAAACCAAGTGGGGAACTAGAAGCACAATTCAAGCGATGCCAATCAACCAGACTAAACCTTCTCCCCCAAATTGCAAACAAACTGCCGCCCGCACCCAGGGTCAGGAGTAGTTGGGGTCTCCCAACTGCACCTGCCCCCCAGTTCGGTGGCAATACTCACCCTCCTCCGCCTCCGCCGCCGCCGCCCAGTTTGCCGGAATGACGCCTCGCCGCCCGGGATTTATAGCGGGTCAGTCCGCCGGTGTTGAGGAAGCTTCCAGATCTGGGAATGGCCACTCGTGTGAGTATGTCTCCATTGGCAGGCGCCACATCCACGCCCGAGGAGAGATCTGGCCCCGCAGAGGCTTTCTTGCCGGGATGTGCGCTCTGATGCAAGCGGGTCACATGACCATTGCCGCACACAATGCTGCCACTGCGGGAGGGGGTGCCACCTCCTCCGTTCCGGTGACCCCCAGAGCCGGGCACCGTCGTCGGCACTGGCGGAGCCCTCTTGGACTTGTGCGATTTGCGCCGACGCTCTTCTGTGGAAGTTTCTAGCTCAGCGGCCTCATTGATGACATTACTGTGGGAACTCAGAGAGCTACTCGATATCCGCTTCTTTCGTCCGGAACGTGAGGGAGTGCCTGCCACGCTGGTGCTGCCCCGGAAGGAGCTGCGTCGCCCATTGGCACTGGGTACGATCTGGGAGCGGGACAGGTAGTTGGAGCTGGCCAGGGCTGAGCTGCTCGCAATGCTGATGCAGCTGACGCCGTTCTGCTGTCGTGGTGCTCTCCGCTGGGTGTTCCGCCGCGAACTGGTGCTCACGTGGGCCATCAGGCTCTGGTAGAGCGTGGCTGCGATCACGATGGCATCCTCGGTGCTCTTGCAGATGAAGCCATGGCACTCGAGCACCTTGGGCGAGCTTGCCGAGCGCATGACCACCGCAAAGATGGGCGCATGGACATGGATGCTGTGCTCCACCGCCAGTTGCTCGCTGGAGCTGCAAGTCGAATATTAGAGTTAGCTTTGTAGATCCAGAAGTAGGATATAGAGCAGAAAACCCACCTCAATGGCTGGAATAGGGCAGTCTTGTCTATGTTCTCCGGATCGGTGATCAGGGGCAGAAAGGCCGCTCCACCATCGTCATCGGAGATGACGAACTTCACCGCCGACCACACGGCAATGTTGTGGAAGGGCGTGATGAGGGCCTCGCCCTCCTCCGAACCATCCGCTCCACTAGCTATGGAGAGGGTGCTGATCTTCACCCGCAGTCCAGTGGCACAGATATCCAGCGATCCGGAGTTGAGCTTCTAAGAGATGAAACGAACTCAGATACAAATCCCACAAAATTATATATAAGTAAACTTACCTTCTTGGTCACCTCGCTGAGATACAGCTGACGCAGTGGCTCTTGAAGGCCCTGCAGGCTGGTCACCTTATCCTTCAGCGGCAGAGCGCCCAGGCAGGTGACCTCGAAGCTGCTGGTGGCATCCTTGGCCACGTCCGTGAACAGCTGCTCTATCTGGGCCTGCACACTGTTGCTGATCCGCTGCACATCCTTCTTGGCCGCCTCGGCCAGCACCTTGGCTGACTGCCCGTTGTCCTGCAGGAAGCTGCTCAGGGAACGCGGCGTGTCGCCAGAGGTGCTGGCCAACTCACTGCGCCCATACATGATGATGGAGCGGGTGCGATGCGATCCGCGGGGATCGTCGAGGCGGCTGCTTCGCATGGATCTGGGTTAGGAGGAAGTAGAGGATTGAGATGTAGGAAGAGCAGAGTTGAGTATATGTTATCGAAACTAGTTCGTGATATGGAGTAATGGTGTCTTCCGCCCCAAAAGAAAGTTCTCACTCACTATAAGAATCTGATATGTTCATATGTAATTTAAGCAGTTTCAGGTTACAATTTGCTTGGCAATTTCTGAATATTAAAAGGTTAACACGGAAATCTTTATTAACATGTATTAAATGACTATGAATCACAACGATCTGATTAATTTGAATCTCCTTAAAGCATGTTTTAAATGTATTTTAACTATAGTTTTATTTCCTGATTGATATAACTTAAAAACATGGTTAGCTTTTGTTTAAAATCTTGGCTATTTCCGCCTGCTTATAAAACGAGCTTAACACTTTTTTAATTACCGAATAATTTTAAAATGTTGGAGGCTCCTGTTTTATATTCTTTGAAATAA
>JAEIIH010001038.1:0-25074 GCA_018904745.1 Drosophila orosa
AAGTACGCAACTACTATCGCAATATAAACTATCGCAACCATTTGAACTTTAATAATTAAAATGAACCCTTTGATTCATTAGAGTAATTATCAAGTACAAAGCACCTGTTTGTTGATTTGCTATTTGAACTATACATGTTTCACATAAACCAAACTATATATTCCACAAAAAACAAAATAGAAACCGATATATCACGGCCTTCGAAGAAAAAACGCGTTTGACCATAACCCACCTGCCATGCAGTAACAAACCAGCTGGTCACACTAGCCCTGATTAAGGTAAACAAAAGTTTGTTGTCTGTTATTGGTGGATTTCTATTTTGAGTGGCAAGGGGTGAGCGCTGGCCCAAAACAGGCCACAAGCTGGGCCATGGCGAAGCTCAGCGACACCAAGATCCCGATCACAGACTTCCTGGAGGCATACCGCCGCCAGCCGTGCCTGTACAACTCGGTGCTGGACACATACAAGAATCGCGTGTCCCGCGAGAAGGCCTACGAGGCGATAATCAAGTCACTCAAGATACCCCAACTGACCGTGGTGGACATCAAGCTGAAGATCAAAAGCGTGCGCACTGTCTACTCCAAAGAGCTGCGGATTTGGATGCGCGAAAAGGAGCTGGGCCGATGCTACGAGCCCAAGTTATTCTGGTTCAAGCTGGCGGACTCCTTCCTCCGCTCCGTTTCGCTCTCCCACTGCAAACGGGTGAGTTGCAGTCATGATTACTAAGCCTATATATAATATATATGCCATTCTTAGACGAAGAACATCAAGCAACCACAAACGCCAGTCAAGACGGAATCACTGACGCCGCCAAGCAAACTACTGTTCACTGCCACGGCGGACATAAGCATGAGCGAGGATGCCTTAGAGGAGGAGGATGATGAGGTGGTGCAAGGCGAGGCGGAACCGGAGGCAGAGGAGCAGCCAGGCCCAGAGAAGCCGCCGGAGAGTACTTGCATCATTTCCCTGGCCACAGAGAGCGGACGCGGTGGCAAAACCGAGCTCATTATGGATGAAGCCACGCTTTGTTTGGTCGAACCGCAGCAGCAGCAGCAGCCACAAACACAAACACATCCCCATCTTCATCCCAATTCCCACCATCAGCAGCAACAGCAGCAGCAGCTGCCAGCAAGAAAAATTAAGTACAACAACGCTGGACCCATCCTTGACGCTGCCGGCGAGGATGAGCTGGTGATCTTTGGCCAGAGCATTGCCTCCCAGCTGCGCACCATTATGGATTCGTATTCGCGGTCCGTGGCCAAGCTGCGCATCCAGCAGGTGCTGTTCGAGGCGGAAACTGGACAGTTTCAGTCCAATTCCGATGTCAACAGTCCACAAAACCAACAGCAGCAGCAGCAGCAGCAGCACAACTTTTAATCCTTAACTAGACTTTAGCCTATTTGCATCATCAAATTGACGATTACGTTTAAAGAAATTGTAAATATGACATTTCAAAAGTTATTAAACTTTTCTTTTTTTTTAAATTATCTTTTAAATACTTTCCGCATACTCCAAAAATGATCATCAATTCAAACTTTACAAATTCATTCTTTTAATATGTAATTAATAAATATAAATTAATGTAATTATAAAAAAAAAACAAAATTTGATTCGTTACAAGGCATTGGCGTTGCCAGACTACCCGCCAGTTGCCATTTTTTTAATACAGCCCTTGCATTTTCGATCACTTCTTTGCCTTGCTCAAGTGTGACCCATTACGTTTGAATTAAAAATCCAGACAAGAATTTTTAGCACCATAAGCGGAAAACCTGCAAGCACACTGCACTTTTCGCGTAGCCTCTGCTTGGTGAAGATTTATTAAATTAAACAAATTGCATTGGCTGCATTTAATCTAATCGTGAGTATCGCCAACGCCAGCACCTTTCAACTTTCCGAACGAAACCTATCACGTACGTTAGCCCTAGCGCTGCTCCTGTCACAAACTTGCACACACACACACACAAGCGCACACACACACAGTCGTGTCGTCTGCATTGTTTCTGTTCTGACTGTGGCAATTTCTTTTCGTGGATCTATTTTTTTTTTTCTTTTTAATACATTACAGCGCTGTGTGGTACTTGTTCCCTTTTCTCTTTCGTTTAATTTACTTTAACGCGTGTGCGGCAGAGCCCCTCGGAAAGGGCAAACATATAAAAAAATAAAATAAATAAATGTAAGAGAGAGTTTTTGTTGTTGTTGTTGGCCTGGCTGCAATAATGAAAAATTCGGTGAAGCAGCAGACACACATACACACAAATGATAGCATTTGCCCGTGCGCGATGGTGTGCGTTAATGCGTTGGTGTGCGAAGAAGCAGTTCATTTTCACTTGTTCTTGTGAATTGCAAAAGTTCCGGGAAATGTGTAAGAAAAAAAAAATATAAGAAAAAAAAAGTGTGTTTCTGCAGGCTGAAAACAAGCACACATTCATGCATACAAACATAGAAACCTACATGCAATCTAGTCGGGCGTATGTACTGTATGTATGTATGCAAGTATATGTGTCTGGCGAAAAAGGAGTTTGCTGCAGTCTCCTGTTCTGTTCTGTTCTGATGTTGTTGTTGTTTTTGTTGTGGCGGCTGCCAACCTTGACTTACGCATCGTATCTCTTGGCGGTCTCTCTTTCTCTCTCTCCTTCTCTCTTCTTCTGCCTTGCACCTTTCATTGCTGTTTTCTGTGCTTGGCGCTCATTTGACATTTTGCTCAAACATGTTGCGTTGTGTCTTGAGGTCTGTATATATATATATACATATATATATATGTGTGGGTGTGTTGGTGCCCCTTACTCGCTCTCTCTCTCTCTCTATCGCACTCTTACTCTGTGTGTAAAAAATGAAATACAAAAAAAAAATAGTGCAAAACAATTGATTCGGAAATCGCAAGTCGTTCCGTTCGTACACCTCATTTCTATATATCCGCCAGCGAAAAGGTCCGTTAATGCGCGCGCGCTCTGTGTTGCCCAGTTAGGGAAGTCCAATTGGCTCAGCTGACAAGTGCAGTTACTTTTTTTTCGAATCTGTTTTGGACTGTCAAACGGCAGGGGGGGTGGGGAGGAGACAGCAAAACGTCAGAGAGGGAAAGAGAAACGGAGGCAGCAGCAGCAACAACGGAAAACTTGGAATCCCAGTTGTTTCTCAATTAAAATTCAAACCAAAATTGTTTTTGTTGTAGTTTTTATTTATTTTTTATTCGTCTTGTATATATTTTTTTACACCCCCAGCCACCCCCTTTGCTGGCCTTTGTATTTTGATAATAACAAACCCACAACAACAACAAAAACAACATATAAAACATACTCGCAATACACCTTTTTGCAGCTCTTTGAACGCCCAGACGTGTGTATAAGTATGTACAGATGAGCGCCCCGCAATTCAATGTTTAACCAATAAACAAAACAACGACGCCAAACGATCGCAGCCACACCAACATCATTCCTAGATTTTCCAATCAACCAACCGACTTCCACGAAGCAGCAGAGGAAGAAGACGACGAAGAAGAGAGGTGGAGAAGAAGCCGTGAGGAGGTGGAGGAGGAGGAGGAGGAGGAGAAGGAGGAGGAGGAGGAGGGGGAGCACCCTGCCTGCGCTCAGGTAGTGGCCACCTGCTGCTCCGCCGTCTCCCAAAAACGCTGCTAATCGCTGATGCTTATAAAAAATACAAAAATCAAAGCACAAAGCACACACAGCAATTGCAATGAAGGTGGACACGGTGAAGCTGAAGAAGGGCTCCTCGGAGCTAACAGCCGAGTGTCGTGAGCTGATCGATGAGCTAACCAAGCGTCGGACACGAACGGAGCTCCTCGAATTCCTGGACACGGTCCACGTGTGGATCTATGGCAAGTGTGAGCTGTATCATTGGATTGAAATATTGGATCGTTTCGACAAGATACTCGAGGAGGCGGCCCGTCATGTCAATGCCAATGAATTTGTGCTGCAGTGTGACACCAATTTCCAGGATATGGTAAGCCAAGGACTCTCCTTAACTCTTCAAGAAAGCTACTAATGATTCTCTCTCTCTTATAGGATGTCACCTTGCTGCTGCATGTCCTCAACTTTACCACATTGCTGATTGAGCACTCGTTCTCGCGGCATTTGTACAACTCGATTGAGCATCTGACACAGCTGCTATCCTCACAGAACATGGACATAGTCCTGGCCGTCCTTAATCTGCTGTACATGTTCTCCAAGCGCAGCAACTTTATACCCCGCCTGCCATTTGAGAAGAAGGAGCTGCTAATTGTCAAGCTTTTTAATATAGCAGAGGTGGGTTTTTGGGGGTTTTTTCCTTTATAACTTCTTTATAATAATTATAATTATTGTTTTTCACAGCGCTGGGGTGATCCCAACTATGGCCTGTCGCTCAAGGACTGCTGCATTGGCGAGCCCAAGCTGGAGTTTCTCTACCAGCTGTGCATCGACTATGTGGACGAGCATGGCCATGCCGCCCAGCTAGAAATCCCAGACATGATGGACCTCTGCCACACGGCAGCCGCACCCGAGGTGATCAAAACGATTGCCGGACAGATCTCAAAGCCCAGTGAGGCCATCAAGGTGAATATAATCATATATTTCTCTTTTATCACAGAGATTTTGCTTACTAAACACCAATTCCCTTGTCTAGATGCGCATTGCTCATCGTGTGCGCTTGATCTCTGGCTTCAACAACTACAAACTGCGCCTGCAATTCGTCCAGGCCCGCCTGCAGGCCGTCTCCATTTTGATTTACTCCAATGCCTTGCAGGACAACACGGACAAGGTTCTGTATGCCGGCTTTGGTGAGGAATTGTGCGAGTTAATCGACAAGGAGGATGTCCATTTGGTGGAGATACGAGCAGCTGTGCTGCGCACACTCACCTCCATGCTGCACTTTGATCGCAATCCCAATGTGCCCAGGTAAGGGATTTCTCATTAATGATGCCTCTCTTTGTTTGGTTGCCCCCCCTGATAATTGCTTTCCATTTTGCATTTATTCATTCTTGTGCAGCAGGGCCGGTTCGCGTCTAATGAAGATTGTCCATTACACGGGTGCCGAGCGGCAGGGTGGAACGTTGCCTCTGTTAGTGCGTGATTGCATTGATAATCTCACCACACATGGACTCACCGAGCGTTATCCCTTGATCCTGGCCACTTCGCTCTTCTCACTGCTCTACCATCTGGCCAGTTATGAGATGGGCGGCTCGGCTTTGGTCAAGAGTGGCATGATGCAGTCGCTGTTGTGCGTCATCAGTTGGCCAGGCGTGGATCTTGAGCACATTACATTTGTGACAAGGGCAGTGCGTGTCATAGACTTGATAACCAACATAGACATTGCCCGGTTCCATCAGAACAATGGCCTGAATGTGTTTATTGATCGGCTGGAGAAGGAGATTAAGAGCTGCTGCAAGGCGCTGGCCGATATTGGCATCACCCTGAAGGAGTCTACGCTGCGGGATGACAACAAGCTGGACACATCGCTGGACCAAGTCGATGAGGATGTGGAAGGTGAGCATTGGGGGTGTTGAATTCTCTTTTTTTAGGTTTCTGTAACTTTCTGGGAATAGGCAGGGCCTTGTTTTCATAAGTTTTATCATTGATCGAGTCGGGTTTTCCTTCTCAGAAGTGAAATTAAGCATACTTCAAGCTGTGACTTGGTTTTTCCGATAATTTCTGCCTGTAAACAAGCTTCTTCTCGTGTATCTCAGACTGTTATAGGAGCAGGGTGCGATTTTCGCTAGGTTCTATCAGTGCTAGAGTCAGTTTTCTCTTCCCAAAAGTGAAATTAAACAAACTTCAAGCTGTGTCTAGTTTTTCCCGATAATTTCTGCCTATAAAAAGGTTTTTCTCGTATATCTCAGACTGTTATAGGGGTTTATCTCTAATAGAGTCTGGTTTCCCTTCTCAGAAGTGAAATTAATCAAACTTCAAGCCTAGACTTGGGTTTCACGATAATTTCTGCCTATAAACAAGCTTCTTCTCGTGTATCTCAGACTGTTATAGGAGCAGGGTGCGAATTTCGCTAGGTTTCATCACTGATAGAATAGGTGTTCACTTCCCAAAAGTGAAATTAAACAAACTTGAAGCTGTGAATTGTTTTTCTCGATAATTTTGGCTTATAAACAGGCTTCTTCTTGTATATCGCAGACTGTTATAAACAGGCTTCTCGTATATCTTAGACTGTTATAGGGTTTTATCACTGATAGTCTCAGTTTTCAGTTTCCAGAAGTGAAATTAAACAAACTTCAAGCTGTGACTTGGTTTTCCCGATCATTTCTGCATATAAACAGGATTTTTCTTAAATGTCTCAGACTGTTATAAACAGGCTTCTTCTTGGATATTTCAGACTGTTATAAACAGACTTATTCTCGTATATCTCAGACTGTTATAGGGTTTTATCACTGCTAGTCTCAGAATTCAATAAACAAACTTCAAGCTGTGACTTGTTTTTCACTATAATTTCCGTCTCTAAACGGGCTTCTTCTTGAATGTCTTAGACTGTTATAAACAAGCTTCTTCTCGTATATCGCAGACTGTTATAAACAGGCTTCTTCTCTTATATCTCAGACAGTTTTAAGTGGAGGGCGCTACTTTGGCTATCGAATGCCTTTACTGTCTAGACTTTTTCTCTCATTAAACAAAAACCCCCTTTGATTTCTTCCCTTCTCAGATGGCACCGGCGAGAATGCCTCGATAGCCAGCGGAAGTGGCTCACCACGTCCCGAGAACTCAAGTGACGGCGGAGGAGGAGGAGTTGGAGGTGGAGGAGTAGGCGGGGAAGCCATCTCAGGAGCTGGTCTCCTGAATATTATTGGAGCGCGTAGCCTGGCTGGTGGCGGCGGCGGCGGCGGCGGCGAGGCGGGACCACCGGGCCCCATCAATCGCGATGGCAGCACCTCGCGACCGCCCATGTATCCCACAAACAGTTACTATGCCCGCCCCCTGGCCGAGCGCAAGGCGGAGCTCTCATCGCAGCTGCCGAGCAGCTTGCAACCGAAGAAACCCTCCTGCGTTACCCAGCGTGCAGCGCTGCTGAAATCAATGCTAAACTTCCTCAAGAAGAGCATCCAGGATCATGCACACTTTAGCAATATGCGCAACATTATGGAGACCAGCCTCACCCAGTCGCTGCGTCACATTATCGCCAATGCCGAATACTATGGACCATCGCTCTTCCTGCTGGCCACCGATGTGGTCACCGTGTATGTATTTAATGAGCCCTCGCTACTGTCATCTCTGCAGGATCTGGGCATTACCAGTGTGATGTTGAAGGCGCTGCTGCAAAAGGATGTGCCGGCCACCCGTGAAGTTCTCGGCTCGCTGCCCAATGTCTTTTCCGCTCTGTGCCTCAATGAGCGCGGCCTATTTGAGTTTCTCTCGTACGATCCGTTTGACAAGGTGCTAAAGGTTTTGCTATCACCGGATTATTTGGTGGCCATGCGGCGACGTCGCTCCTCGGATCCTTTGGGCGACACGGCCACAAATCTGGGCAATGCCATGGATGATCTAATCAAACATCATCCGTACTTGAGGGCCGATGCCACAGAGGCAATTGTGCGGCTGCTCAATGAGCTGGTACGCCTTGGCTCTGATCCCAGCTTTATTTGTTGGCGTGCCAACAAGGAGAGCGGCGGCGGCGGCGGCAGTGGAGGTGGTGGCGGCGGCGGCAGTGGCTCTGGTTCCGGTTCGGGCAACCATGGTTCGTCCCATCATGTGGCCTCGGCACCTTCGCCCATGGTTATGGTAGCTGGCGCCGGTGGCGGTGTCTCTGTGCTACAAAGTGCTGCCGATACGAACGATAGCAGCGGTGAGGATGATGACGATGATGATGAAATGAGTTCCGCCTCGCAGCAGCAACAACAACCGACGACAACGACGACGACGACGACCAGCGGTCAGGTGGGAGTAGCCGCCACCACGCCAAGGACACCACAGTCGCTGCAGCAGCAGCAGCAGGCGAGCATAGTTGGAGGAGCAGCAGCAACCACATCATCATCATCGCAGGCTGTCAAGGTGGTGACGCCACCGGAAAGGGAGGCCATACCCCTAATCGATTACATACTGAACGTGATGAAGTTCATTGAGGCAATCTTTAGCAACAGCCCCAACGGTGATCATTGTCGTGACTTTGTGCTCCATGGGGGACTAAAACCCATTCTACAATTACTCTCGCTACCCAATTTGCCAGTGGATTCCCCGGTGTCCACCACCTCGCAGGCCGTGGCCAATGTATGCAAGGCGATACTCACTCAGGCGCAAGAGACCAAGGTTCTGGATGTGGCGCTCAAGCAGCTCGCGGATATTGTGGCCCAGTTGAAGCCGCTCATCAAACATTTCACCTTTCCCGGCGGCAGTGTGTTACTCGCAGAGCTTGTATGCTGTCAGAGACTTGAGGATGGCTTTGCCAATGCCGAATATACACCGATACTGCACAACATGAGCTTTGTGCATGGCTATGTGGTGATGCTGGTGCATCTCTGTCGCAATGCCTCCAACGAGATGCGAACCATTCTCCTCAAGCGCTGGGGTGTGAATCGCGAGACGGGCGTCCAGCTGCTGCAGCAACTCGTTCAGCTGTACATTTCGCTGGTGTGGGAGAGCACCATATTGTTGAATTTGTGCTCGGACGAGCCCACGCAGCATCCGGATTTGATTTGGGATGAGATTGCGGCCCAAATGTCGGCGGCAGCGGGCACATCGGATCCCTTGACCGAAGCGGAGCTCTCACGCAAGCTGGAGCGGGCCGCCGAATTCCGTACGAAATATACACCCGAAGAGCAATTTCGTTATATTAAATCCCTGTTGGCGGCAAGCTCAAGACTGGGTCGAGCCTTGGCCGAGCTGCTGGGAACGCTGGTGAAGCTATCGGTGGGCTCGCCACAAACCCGACAGCGGCGCATCAACGATTTGATCAGCAACATCAACAAAGTTCCTACGCCCGAGGCACGAGAAATTGCACGAATCCTCAGCTCGATACTGGTGAATGGCTTCAGTCACGAGAGCATTCTGCCCAAGCCGGTGCCCAAGCTAAAGCTAACGTTCCTCATCTGTTCGGTGGGCTTCACCGGTCCCATGCTGTTTGATGATAAGCGCAGCGCTTTCCATTTGATGATCTCACAGTTTTGTGCAGAGAACGGACTGAAGGCCTTCTTTGAGATGTTCTATTGGGCCCTCTCACTGGACAATGTCTCGCAAAAGTTTGAGTTTGATCAATGGGCATCGATGGAGGACTTGATGCAGTCGCATGAGGATGATAAACGTGATTGTCCGGAGGGAACGGGTGAGTTCCTAGATGCCTGGCTGCAGCTGCTCGAGAAGATGGTGAATCCACGAGCCATGCTTGATTCGCCGTACACGATGAGTCCACGATTGAACTATCTACCCGATTCGGTGCCCTTTGAGCCGGTCTTTTACTTGATACACATCCATCAGCTGGCCATGCAGGCACTGCGTCGCATCTGGTCACGTCGCCCCATACCCAACTATGGTCCGAGTATGTTTGAGACAATGATACTCATCCTGAAGCATTTGATTAAGTCGCATCAGACGCTGCTCGATCGGTATAATACGCGCATGAAGGAGATCAAGTTTGAGAATCTGTATATACGCAGTTCGGACGAGGGCCTCAATGCGGATCACATCAAGATGCTGACGGATATGGGCTTTATGCATTACCATGTTGTGGAGGCGCTGCGCAGCAATGCCTCCCTGGAGGAGGCCACCGATTATTTGTTAAACAATCCCGAGGCGAGTGCTTTATGGCAGCCGGGCAGTAATAATGCAGCAGCGGCGGCGGCAGGAGGAGGTGCTTCTAATGCTACTTCTGGCTCAGCCTCTGCACCACCACCGCCGCCACCACCACCACCGCTGCCACCAACAACAGCAGCAGCAGGAGGCAACACCACAACAATGGATGTGGACATGGAAATGGATGGTGCAGCTGCTTCTGGTGAGACTCCCCCATCGACTAACCCATCATCCAGCTATGACTACAAACACCTAAAGCTTATGCCTTCGATGATATTTGATCGCTTTTGCGACGAGGCCATATCGCGAGCCTTTGAATTCATGGAGGCCATCCCGGACACTGTCAACAGTGCCGCCGATTTGATTGCCGTCCTCTACAGGCGACACAATCATCTCAATAAGCAGGTGTTTGTCACCAACTTCGTGCGCAACATTATCCAATGGGTGGACTTTACGCTGCAGCTCTTTGAGCCGGAAAATAGTAGCGACATTGGCAGTACAGCCTCATCCCGTCAGGATGAGTGTTTCAGTGGAACGACAGCCACTCGATTGTTTGTCCGTTTGAAAACCATTACGCTGCTGCTGGAGGAGAACTACAGTGATTTGCATCGACCACTGGTGGAGGCCATTACCGCCCAGGATGCCATGGTGTCGCTGGTCAAGCTGCTCGACTGCATGGGCCAATGGATGCTGGAACAGGCGGGTGATACAACAACAACGACCACGACGCGTCCAATGGTGCCACGTTGGGTGCAAAATCTAGTGGATTTGATTGATGCCATCGATAGCATTAGTCACATTCTGCAACGCAAGGCCAATATGCGAGCGGTGAGCAGTGATGTGTGGCGTTGGTATGATGCCTCCACAGGGAAATGGAATGCCTATTCGGAGGCCAACAATGAGCTAATACGGAATGCCTATGCCGCCGGCGAACGCTGGCTGCACATCAACATTGGCCGCCAGCGATGCACAGTGAGCTTGAATTGCATGACACAGGTGAGCGAAGCCTCGGGCACCCATCGTCCTGTGTTTCCCGCCTTGAAGCTAAGCGAAGCCATTGGTTTTATGAACAATCCCGTGGTTCTGCCACGAGCTGATAATTTCCTCAATCGCATTGTACGCACCTCGCCCGATGGCAATGGTACTGTGCACAGCGATGAGTTGATTCCTTTGCGACAATTGGTTAACTTTAATGATGGTCAGGCGGCAACGGAGAATGCAGAGGTGGTGAAGGAGCCAGGAGAAGGTGTTACAGGAGAAGGAACTACAACAGCAGTAGCAGCAGCAGCAGGAGGAGAAGGTGCAGCACCAGCAGGAGCAGCAACATCTCCCAGTGAGGATAACCTAGCCGAAGGAGAATCATCCCCACCACCGGCCATGACCACACGCAGCAAGTCACGGCAAAAGAATGCCGCTGCCGCTGCTGCTGCAGCCAAGGTCAAGTCATCGTCATCGTCTTCATCATCCACATCGACGACGTCGTCATCCTCGCAAGCAGCAGCAGCAGCAGCAGGCGGCGGCGTTGGCAACGTTGGCTCTCCGCCCATTCCAAAGCGCACACAAAAAATCATACTAAACGAGGAGCAAGTGGGTCTCAGTAAATTCGATTGCGGCCGCATTATTGGCAGCATTGTGGATCTCCTAAAGCCCACGAACCTACTGCACAATGAGACCAAACTCTCGCTGCTACGTCTGTGTGCACGCCTCACGCGAAACTATGAGAATGCCCAGGTATTTATCCAGCGAGGTGGAGTGCGTATGCTGCTGCACTTGCAGCAGGCCTGCAGCTTTATGGGCTTCCCCACCTATGCCATTATTATACTGCGACATGTCCTCGAGGCGCCGCCCGTGCTGCAGGAGGCCATGGAACGTGTGCTGGGCATGCGGGCAGCTGGCATTGTGCCTGTGGGTCATCGTGACCTCATCTATGTCCTCACCCAGGTCTCCACGGCCGTGTCGCGCAATCCCCAGATCTTTGTGGCCGCCGCCAAGGAGATGCTCAAGGGCGAGTACATACTCAACTCGAGCAGTTCCACGCTAACGGACGATGCCCGGGTGATGGTCAAGTCTAAGTTTGGCCAGCAACCAACGGCAGCGGCTGGGGGGGCCACACCTCAAGCGCAAACAACGCCTGCTCCCTCCAAGAACGAGGCGGAACTAATGGATGATCCGCAAGTGCAGTCATCGGTGGCCGTGCTCAAGGATTTGCTGCATGGTTTGGTGCAGCCATGCTGGCATTATGGCGGCACAGCATCCACGGATCGAGGACATGGAGCCGCCGAGCTAGTGCAGCCGGATCAGCCGCCAGGAACAGCGCCGCAGGGCTGTCACGATGATGATGCTACTACTACTACAACGGGCACTACAACAACTCAACCGACAAACACAAACACGAACAAGAAGCAATCGTCGGGCAATGCCCAGCAGGCTGCTTCAGACAAATTTGAGCCTTGCTGCTGCACCTGGCACATCCCCACCAGCGCTCATAGCCATGCCAAGCCCACGATATCGCGAGCCACGCTCCTCAAGCTGCTGGCCGATGCAACACGTGCCTATCAATCGCTAGTGCCACGCGTCCTGCTCTCTCACATTTACACGCCGGCCGACAGCCCGTTGATATTGGCGCCACAGCAAACCTTCCTCGGTGTCCTGCTCGATCGCTTTCTGCCGCTAACGCAACGCCATCATGTACCCGAGGTGAGCACAATGACACGAGTGCTGGTCTGCTCGCTCTCCGATTGCTACCAGCAGCCGGGTGTTCAGGTGCAGGTTGCCGAAGAGCTGCATGCCGCCGTGGCCAGGGCTTTGGCCCAACCGGATTCCTCGGAGAAGCATACACGCCTCCAGGTGCTAATGAGTCTGTTTCCCAATCTGATCGAGTCGCCGATGCTGTACGACAAGGTGCACATGCATCGCAACAACATGTATCGCGTGCTGTTGCGCCAGGGCGTGATGACCTACCTGACCAAGGTGGCGCAGTACAAGGATTTGTCGAATCACAACACACTCAGCACACTGGCCGCCATCCTGCGACCCATGGAGATACTCCTGCGATTTAGTGTGTCGACCACAACGCTCGGCTCGAAGCGCATACTCTTTGGCGGCGGTGGCGGTGGTGGAGCTGGCGGCGGCGGTGCTAATGGCACTGGCGGCGGCACCAATGGCAGCAATGTGAATGGTGGTGGCAATGGCACTGGTCCCGGTTCCCTTAATACCTACGGTGCCATCATCAATCGACGGCTGTATCCTCGTCTCGCTGCACGCGCCGCCTTGAATGCTGAACGCTCGAATGCCGGCGAACATGTGCTGCGTGATATTATACGCAATGTTTTATCGGATCGCCGGCATGCCTTTGAGTTTATTTTCAATTCGGATGAGATGGCTGTGGATGCCGAGGACTCAGCAGGCGGAGGAGCAGCAGCAGCTGGTGGAGGAGGAGGAGGAGGAGGAGGAGCAGCGGGAGTTGGCAGTGGTGCCTCGGGCGCGGGAACGGGTTCGGACAGTGGCGTTCTCCCCGCTGCCGTCATCAATGTGGTGGAAGAGCGCAGCAATGGCGGCGATACCAACGATCAATCGGTTAATGTGGCAGCAGCCAGCGGTGGTCAGTCTGGTTCTGGCAGCTCGGGACCCGTGCGACCAGTACTCAACTTTGATCAGCTCTGGGATGATTTCCTACAGAGCGAGGGCCTGCGTTTGGCTTCGCGGGCCATTGGCAGCAATGGTTCAGGCAGCGGTGGATCAGGCGGCGGCAGTGGCTCAGCTGGCCAGCAGAATGGCAGCAATGCGGTGGGCAGTGGTGTTGGAGGAAGCAACAGCAATTCAAATGCCACAAACTCTGGCAATAACTCGGTCAACATTGATCCCCGACTGCGCAACAATCCCGATGTGGATGTGGATGGCAGCAGTGGTGGTGCTGGTAATGGTGGTAATGGCGGCGTGACAGGCGCTAACAATTCCAACTCTGTGAATGACAATGGCATTGGCGGTGGCGGTGGCAGCGACGGGGCCTCCACATCCTCCGATCAGGGATTGCGTGGTCTTCGGGAAATTGGAGCCTCACTGCTGGGCGATGTTAGTACCACAGATTCGGATTCGGATGCCTCCACAGAGAATGATGAACGCAATGAGGAGGAGGAGGATGAGGATGATGAGGCACCCGATGAGGATGTGGATGAGCATAGTGAAACGGATGTGGATGAGGAGCGTCCATTTATTGAAGTCTTTGATCATATTTATGAGCCGGAATCCTCGGAAACGGCATCCAATGATGCCGATGTCGATGCCGACGATGATGATGATGATGAGGATGAGGAGGATGTCGACGAAGATGATGATGAGGATGACGATGATGACGATGATGATGGCGACGATGCAGATCGTGAGGAACGTCAAAGCATCATCGATGCCGAGCTGGAGAACCAAATAGACATTGCCATTGCCTTGACCACATCGGCCAGCCAGCGTCCGCGACGCAGTGCAGCGGTTAATGCTTCTGGCGGCGGCGGTGGCGGGGAAGCCTCTGCAAATCGCACGAATCCGGCCAACGATGAGGTCGACGATGACGAGGATGAGGACGATGAGGATGATGACGAGGATGATGCAGTTCGCAATAATGCTACGCCGCATGGTTTGTCCGCACGCGCAGCCGCCGAGGTCGAAGAGGAGGCTTATCTGTACGAGCAATTGGTTAGCGAACCGGACACCTTTCGGGTGCGAATGAATCGCACCATTGCCCAGATTGCTCAGCCTCTGGACATTGATGTGATTGGCGGCAATGGAGGTGCAGGTGGCAGTGGCAATGGCAATGGTAGCGGCGGCAACGGCGGCGCTGGAGGTTTAGGTTCTGGTGTCACTGGTTCATCGAGCAACTCTGGCGGCGCCGGTGGCGGTGGCTTCTCCTTGCGTGGCTTCTCCATGCGTGGCCAGAGCGGCGGCTCTTCAACCTCAGCCCTGCGTCCCTCTTCGAGCTCTTGGATGGCTCCCGATTTCGCTTTCCTGGGCGTACCACTGGGCGCCAGTGGCTCGGGGGCCTCGGGCAGCGGCGTGGGAACCACTGGCCTGGCCAATGGTGCCGAAGTCAATGCCTTTCTCACGCCCTCGCTGGTTCAGGGCGTGGCCTCGGGCCAAAATATGAGCAATCTCTTGGATGAACAGCCGGGTGGTGTGCCTCGTTCAGGCGATGGCAGCGGAGGAACTACAGGAGGAGGAGGAGGAGCAGCAGCAGCAGCAGCCTCAGCAGGCAACAGTAACAGCAACAGCGGCGGAGGAGGAGCTAGTGGCACTGCTGCTGCCCAGCATCCAAATGCCACGCTCTGCACAAACGGCGTTAGAAGGCGTCTGCTTTATCTGGACCAACAGTACTGCGTGTGCATGCCCACGCATCAGAATCCCACGGAGGAAACCCAAATGGAGACATTTACGCAAGATGGTAGGGTCTTAAATCCTCTTAAGTGATAATTTCCTATAATTTCTTTCTTAAACCAACATTACAGCTCTCCACTGGTGGCTGGAGGAGGCCAAGGCCTTGGATATGGAAAGCCAAACGGATGCCTGTCTGTATGCTGCCCATTTCCTGTTGCCGCATCTCATCAAGGAGCTGAAAGTGGCCCATCAGCAGCGCAAGCAGGAGGAAGCAGCTCGCCAGGCGGCGGCGGCATCGGCAGCCAGTGCGGCGACGCCACCAGCTGCTGGAGGAGGAGGAACAGCAGCAGCAGGTGGAGCAACAGCAGCAGCAGCGGCTCCCGCACCAGCCTCAGCTGTGACAACGCCAGCAAGTGGAGCAGCCACCTCGTTTATAGGCTCCAGTTTGCTGTCAACGGCAACGGGAGGAGGCAGCAGCAATAACAGCGGCATGGTGGTGCCGCCAGTGGCTGCCTCAGCCACAGGTGGAACCAGGCGTAGCTCGATTCCAGTGCTAATACCCTCGAATTTTGGTGGAGGAGCAGCAGGAACAGGAACGGGAACAGGAGGAGTAGCAGGAACAGGAGGAGTGGCAGGAGCAGCAACAGCAGCAGCCACAGCGTTAGCCAGTGGCTCTGGCGACAGCCCATTCCAACAACTACCAAACACAACGAGTAAGTAGAGAGAATAAAGAGAGTTTCCATAATCTAAAGCCTTCTCCTTTTAGCAATTTCCAATAACAGCAGCAGCAACGTTGGCGGATCTCCAGCCGAGTCCCAGACAACCACAACGCGTGCACATCGACGCGGACGCCCCGGTGGCCCTTCCATCTTTAATATTTATGCAGAAATTGATTTAACCAACGAAACGGATAGCCAGGGGGCCACCTCAACTAATGCCACGCCAGTGGCCAGCGGGGGAACTGCCTCAAGCGATGCAATCGAGTCGCAAATATCGCAAAACTTCTTTACGAATCCCTCGTCTTCATCGCCAAATCAACGGCTACCCTTAGTGCTGCCCTCGCCTACCAGCGGCAGGCCATTGCGTCCCTACTCGCGTCTAGATGATGCCGAGCTCTTGCTAATGCAGGTAAGCAGAGAGTCTTGAGAGTATTTAATTAGAGTTTATATAATAATTTCTGTTTAAAGCTCACCGATCGCCAGGCCTCGCGCAGTCGCCCCGTGAACCACAGTTTGTATCCATCGTCGCGTCACTCTGGCAGTGGCAGTGGCGGCAGCGGTGGCGGTGGCAGTGGCGGTGCTCGTTCCAATCGTGATCTGCCCGCCCGTTTGCAGCGTCTTGTGCAGGCGCATACCGCTGCTGTTGTGGGACAACGCAACAATTCAACGGGCAATGCGGCAACTGGACTCACCATACTATCCACGCCCCAAGCGATTGCAGCGCTGGAACAGCAGTTGGGGGGACAGCAGCAGCACCAGCAGCAGCACCAGCAGCAGCAGCAAACGATGCCCAGAGAGGCCACCATCGAGAATCGCAACAACTTTGGCCTGCCCTCATCGCTGGAAGTGGATGTAATGCCCGGTGGAATACTGGGAATGCCGCTGCATGAGACACATCCCGAGCATGATGATGTTGTGGTGCAGATTGAGCCACAAATATTGCCACCACCACCGCCGCCAGTGTCTGGTGATGGAACGGCGGCAGCAGTGCTCATCGACGACGACGATGAAGACGATGAGGAGGATGAGGATGATGATGGCGATGATGGCTTGGAGGCACTGGCCCGTTGGATACCCAGAAATGCGGCAGATGGAGCGCCAGTTAGTGCTAATTTACGCGAAGCCTGGTTTACCCCATATCCCAGGGAAACGGCCACCACCGAGTCGTCGTCAAGTCAGACGGATCAGCAGCAGCGTGCTGAAGGCAGTCCAGCGGCAGCAACGGCGCCAGAGGCAGAGGTCACGCCAAGCGAAACGGGAGGAGGAGGAACAGCGAACAGCAGCACAGAGGCGGGAGAGAGCGCTGAGAGTGGAACAACGGCGGGTACAGCAGGAGGAGCAGCAGCAGGAGCAGCTTCAGGCGCTGGCAGCACGAGTGCCACCATTACCGACATGAGCCCCGAAGTGCGAGCCGCTCTTGGGGATCTGGAGGTGCCCGAGGGCGTGGATCCCTCTTTCCTGGCCGCCTTGCCCAGCGAAATGCGCGAGGAGGTGATCCAAGAGCATCTGCGCATGCAGCGCATTCGCCAGCGGGCGCAACAGAATGCCATCCAGATTGCCCATGACTCGCTGGTCGAGGTCAATCCCGAATTCCTTGCCGCTTTGCCACTGAACATACAATCGGAGGTGCTGATGCAGCAGCGGATAGAGCAGCAGCGACAGGCGGCTCAGAGTGCCAATCCCGAGGATCCCGTGGACACGGCCGCCTTCTTTCAGAACCTGCCCGAGAATCTGCGTCAAGCGGTGAGTAATTGGGGTTTGATTTTAACGAGTTTTAAGATACTCTGGGAGGGCTTGATCTGCGTTTTCCTCTTTAATTTCTTGAGTCCTGAGAGTTTTAGAGAGTCCAGAGTCTAGAATTACCTTTTCCTCTTTAATTTGTTGAGTCCAGAGTCTTGTTTTACCTTTCCCTCTTATATTTTTTGAGTTTTAGAGAGTCCAGAGTCTTGATATACGTTATCCTCTTTGATTTTTTTAGTTTTAGAGAGTCCTAAGGCTTGATTTACCTTTTCCCCTTTTATTTTTTGAGTTTTAGAGAGTCCTAAGTCTTGTTTTACCTTCTCCTCTTTGATTTTTTGAGTCCAGAGTCTTGATTTACCTTTTCCTCTTTAATTTCTTGAGTTTTATGGAGTCCTGAGTCTTCATCTACCTTTTCCTCTTTTATTTCTTGAGTCCAGAGTCTTGATCTACATTTTCCTAACTAATTTCTTGAGTTTTTAGAGAGTCCTAAGAGTTGATTTACCTTTTCCTCTTTGATTTTTTGAGTTTTAGAGAGTCTTAAGTCTTGATTTACCTTTTTCTCTTTGATTTTTTGAGTTTTAGAGAGTCCAGAGTCTTGATCTACCTTTTCCTCTATAATTTCTTGAGTTTTAGAGAGTCTTAAGTCTTGATCTTTCTTTTCCCCTTTAATTTCTTGAGTTTTTTGAAGTACTAAGCCTTGATTTTCCCGCTTTTCCAGATTCTAACAGACATGGAGGAGTCGCAGATAGCCAGCTTGCCGCCAGAGTTGGCGGCCGAGGCACAGTTCCTGCGTCGCGACTGGGAGTCGCGCAATGGCGCCCGCATGGATGCCCATCCGCCCAGCAATGCCTTGAGTGAGTGTCCAGCTGAAAGCTGCCTTAGTTCCTTTTAATTTCCTACTTGATCCCTCTTAATTCCTCTTAATTCCTTTCTTAATTCCTCTCTTAATTCCCCACTTAATTCACCTCTTAATTTCCCTCTTAATTACTCTTTTAATTCCTCTCTGAATTCCCCACTTAATTCCCCTTTTAATTCCTCTTAATTCTTTTAATTCCTCTTAATTCCTTTCTTAAATCCTCTCCTAATTCCTCACTTTATTCCTCTTAATTCTCCTCTTAATTCCCCACTTAATTGCCCTCTTAATTTATACTTAATTTCCCTCTTAATTCTCCACTTAATCCCTCTTAATTCCCCTCTTAATTCCTCATAATTTCCTTATATTAATCCCTGTTTATTTCCCCCTCCGTTTAGCCCGCTTCCAAACGACGCTCCAGAGCCTGGAGGAGGCGCGCTGGCACAGCTCCATTTGGTACGATGCCAGCGGCAATGCCCAGCCCCAGCATCACCAGCACACAACGATCGTCCATCATCATCCGCATCCGCATCAGCTGGCGCCGATGGGCAAGCCTTTGGCTTTGCTTATGATGGAGGATGAGAATATCTTGCTCGATCCAGACTCGCTGGCCACCCTGCTGCTCTTCCTGTTCGTTGAGGACCAGAAGGTGTACAGCATGCGATTGCATCGGGTCATTCGGAATCTGTGCCACCACGAACCCACCAGGGATTGGATTATTAATGCCTTGATCAGCATTGTGCAGAAGACCAACGAGGATAATGCCAATTTTGGGACTGCCGGCGGTCAGGCGGGCAGCAAACCCGAATGGCTAAAGCTACGCGTGGATGCCGCCTTTGGCTACAAGAGCAACATCTTTCTAATCAATCGCCTGTACGAGGGCAGTGCCCGCAGCATTAGCATTAATCCGCAGGCAGCCCAAATGATTGTCCGCAATTGCTTGGACTTGCTGTTTGTGCTGGCCAAGCATTATCCAACCAGTTTTGTGCCCTACAATCGTGAGGTGAAGACACGCCGCATCTTGAGTGCCGTCTTGGGTTTGCCAGCGAATACAGTACAGGGAGCGGCAACAGGAGCAGCCACGCCCTGGCCCCCAGCGGGAGGAGCAGGTGCTGCAGCTCCAGGAGGAGGAGGCATGCCCTGGCCCACGGCGGGAGCAGGAGCAGGAGCAGGTGCTGCAGCGGCAGCCCAACCTTCTACACGTTTGGATGAGCCTGTGCCACCAGGTGGAACCCTTGACTTTCGTTCACGCTTCTGTCGCTATCAAGTGGCCAATCGCTTGCGCGGCATTCTGGACGATCAACAACCCGCCAGCAGTAGCCAGCAGTCGTCAACATCAAAGCCCGCCACTCCCCTAGACGAGGCGCCGTCCACCTCAAAGGCAGCGGCAGCCAAGGCAGCAGCCAGTGCCAAGTCATCGTCGTCATCGTCCAGCAACAATCAGCAATCGGTGGCCTATCAAACCAATGCCAAGAACTTTTGGGATGTTGTGCTCAGCATTGATAGGCAAACGCAGGTACGAATGTCACATGTCTCGCAGTTTCCGTTGACCTCGCAGCCGGCCTGGGAATGGCAGGCAAACACTGCCGATTTTCTGTCATTTAGCGATTCGCCATTTGGCCAATTGCTTGAAATGTTGCCCTACAAGGTGATCTGCCGGTCGCCGCATCTCACAGACATGCTGGTCAAGCTGCTGGCCTCGCTCAGTACAGAGCTGCCCAAGGAGGAGGATTGGTTGCCCGAACAAATGCCGCCGCTGATACCCATTGGACAGGCGATGGCACAGGGAGGAGCGACAGCAGGAGCTGGAACTGGAGCTGAGGTGGCAACGACAACGACGACAACAAGTGCAAGTCAGAATCCCAGCGAGATTGGTGATGGGCTGGCCACCAATAGCACTGAACAGGCAACACCCGCAGGCGGTAATCCAGCCTCTGGCGATGGCAATGATGGAATCAAACCAGTGACAGTGACAACGACAGCAACAGCAACGCAGCTGCCGCCACTGAGTGTGCCTATGCCTGTGCAGCCATCAAAGCCAAGGCGTAAAATCTATGCCAAAAACTTCTCACAACTGCAGCTGGTTATTGAGGTGTTGACCCACCAGTGCGGCACCACCGAGGGTTTGGATAATGTGGCCAAGCTGATTGTAAATCTCACGCAATGCTCGCAGGCCTCGAATGCCATATTCATTCAGTACTTGACCGCCGCCATTCTGGGACTGGCCGAGGAGGTGCGCCAGGCTATACAGACGCTGCTCAATGAGATTCGTGCATACAACAGTCACCATGGCGTGGCCAGCAGCAGCAGCACCTCGCAGCAGGCCTCGACATCATCAACTGCAGCAGCATCTACAGGTTCTACTGCTCCCTCAGGCTCTTCAGCTGGTGCCAGTCTTCTCCCCAATTTGGCCGTAAACGAGGGCATCATGCAGGATCGCTTTACCGCCGAACATGTCATCATTTCGGCACCAAAGAATGCCAAACCCACCTGCGAACTGCAGCTGCCTTCGATGAAGAAACTCATGTCCAACTCCTCTGCCCAGCCTTACTTTTTGCGCACCTTGAAGATCTTTATGCAAGTGCGCGACATGTACGACACGCCCGATATACTGCCTTCAGTTGGGGGCAACACCAGCAGCAGCAGCGGTGCCAGAAGAGCTCATGGTTCTAATGCCCATGATGATGATGACTTTATAGACATTTTGGGTGATCCGCCAGCAGGTAGCAGCAGCATTTGGACCACCGAATCGGTGAGCACAGGTCCCTCGCCGCCGCCTCTCTCCGGCTTTAGTATGGACACCAGCAATCATCATCAGCAGCAGCAACAACAGTCACAGTCACAGTCGCAGCAGCCAGTGCAACAAATCAATCTGCTAGATGGCGAGGATGATGAGGAGGAGGCCGATGATGATGATGAAGATTATTTGGATGTCGATGAGGCTCTGCGCAATGAGGGTTCCGATCCAAGGCATCGAGGTATCATTAACGAGTCATCGAAGGCAACGGCAAACAGTGGCAGCAACAGCAGCAGCAACAGCAACAACAACAAGCCAACTTTGAGTCAAATTCTCTGCCTGGATGTACTGTGGCACACGCTCAGCGAGTGTTTGGTGGCCCTCGAAGAGTCCAAAGATGAGTTTGCCGTCCTCGTATTGCAGCCCACCGTGGAGGCCTTCTTCCTTATCCATGCCTCGCATCGGAATGCGGTAAAGAAGCCACGGATTGGCGGTGCCATAGTTTTGGGTTTGCGTTCATTGGCCGGTCCGAATGGCAGAGCCTTGGCTGCTGAAATGGCTGCCGCGGCGGCGGCATCAGCGGCTGCCCAGCGAACGCAGCGACAGCAGCAGAACAACAGTCCGCCGCCAATGGATGAGGCGAGCAGCGCCAACAACAGCTATGAGGGTGAGTTTTGGGGGAGGTTTTAGTTAAACTACAACTGAAATTATGTTTTAATAGGAAAACTAAACTCTAAAAGTGAAACTTTAACTCTAAAACTCAAACTTAAACTCTGAAACTAAAAGTTAAACTCTAAAATTAATCTCTGAAACTCAAATTAAACTCTGAAACTAAACTCTAAAACTCAAACTTAAACTCAAAAACTCAAATTAAACTCAAAAACTCAAATTAAACTCTAAAATTCAAACTTAAGCTCTGAAATCTCTGTAAATACTAACTTATTAATGCTTTCTTAATAAAACTTAAACTCTAAAACACAAACTTAAACCCCAAAACACAAACTTCCACTCTAAAACTCCAACTTAAACACTGAAATATCTGTAAATACCAACTAATTGATGGTTTTCTAACTCCCAGATGAGCCACGCATGCAGGACGCCTCTACCAACACACCCAACCAGACGACGGGCAACAGCAGCAATGCCAACACCAGCACCAACTCCAACACCAGCATCGCTTTGAGTGCCCACGAAGCCCAGCTGCGTCAGGATCGGCAAAAGTTCTTGCAATTCGCCGAGAAGCATCGCACTGTTCTCAATCAAATCCTACGCCAGTCGCCCACTCACCTCTCCGACGGACCCTTTGCCGTGCTGGTGGATCATACACGCATCCTGGACTTTGATGTCAAACGCAAATACTTCCAAACGGAGCTAGAGCGCCTGGATGAGGGCATACGACGCGAAGAGCATACGGTGAGTGTGCGACGTGTCACTGTGTTTGAGGACTCGTTCCGTGTGCTGTACCGCCTGGGACCGGAGGAGTGGAAGAATCGATTCTACATTGTGTTTGAGGGTGAGTTTAGACTTAGATTGTATTTATCCAACTTTACTATATGATTTTCTTGTATTTCTTTCATTCCCTAAACAGATGAGGAGGGCCAGGATGCTGGCGGTTTGCTGCGCGAATGGTATGTGATCATCTCGCGCGAGATTTTCAATCCAATGTATGCCTTGTTCTGCGTATCGCCCGGCGATCGTGTCACCTACATGATCAATCCCTCCAGCCATGCCAATCCCAATCATTTGAGTTACTTTAAGTTTGTGGGTCGTGTCATTGGTAAGAGAAATAAAGCCACTCTTTAACTTAAGATCTCTTTTATTAATACTCGTTTGTTTTACAGCCAAGGCCGTGCACGATAACAAGCTGCTGGAGTGCTATTTCACTCGCTCGTTTTACAAGCACATTTTGGGCAAACAGGTGAAGCATACGGACATGGAATCGCAGGATTATGAGTTCTACAAGGGACTCGATTATCTCATGAAGAACGACATCTCTACGCTGGGCTATGAGCTGACCTTCTCGACGGAGGTGCAAGAGTTTGGCGTCACCCAGATACGTGATCTCAAGCCCAATGGTCGTGACATTGCGGTGACCGAGGAGAATAAGTTTGAGTATGTGCAGCTGGTGTGTCAGCTCAAGATGAGCGGCTCCATACGACAGCAGTGAGTATTTAACGAGTAACGAGTAACGAGTAGCGAGTTAACTAACTAAATAACCAACTTTCTCTCTCTTACAGATTGGACGCATTCCTCGAGGGCTTCTATGACATTATTCCAAAGCATTTAATATCGATTTTCAACGAACAGGAACTGGAACTTCTCATATCCGGCCTGCCGGATATTGACATTGAAGATCTAAAGGCCAACACCGAGTACCACAAGTACACATCCAAGTCGGCACAGGTAAGCAGCGAGTGTTCTCTCTTTTGTCCCTTTCTATATCGTGTGTGCTTCCTCTCTCTCTCTCTCTCTTTACAGATACAATGGTTCTGGCGCGCCTTGCGCAGCTTTGACCAGGCGGACCGGGCCAAGTTTTTGCAATTTGTGACGGGCACCTCGAAGGTGCCGCTGCAGGGCTTTGGCTCGCTGGAGGGCATGAATGGCATACAAAAGTTTCAGATTCATCGCGACGATAGATCCACGGATCGCCTGCCCTGTGCCCACACCTGGTAAGCGCTTGGAGGGAATCTCTTGCGAGTCTCTTGTTTAATTCTTATTCCTCTCTCTTTAGCTTCAATCAATTGGATCTGCCCATGTACAAGTCATACGACAAGCTGCGCAGCTGCCTGCTGAAGGCTATACACGAGTGCTCCGAGGGCTTTGGCTTTGCCTAAAAAGAAAACTATTCCTAACTCTGCGAGAAAAAATGCTTAATGATGAGAGAGAGAGAGACAGAGCACAGAACAGCCACGATAGATAAATGAATGAATGAATGAGAATGGGAAGCGTCAAAAGCAGAAAGAGAAACGGAAAGAGAAACAGAAGCAGAAACGGAAACAGAAACAGAAGAAGCAGAAGCTGAAACAGTAACAGAAACAAAAGCGGAAGCAGAAGCTGAAAGAGAAACAGAAGAAGCAGAAGCAGGAACAGAAACAGAAGAAGAGAAAGAAGCTGAAGCTGAAACAGAAACGGAAACAGAAGAAGCAAAAGCTGAAACAGAAACAGAAACAAAAGCAGAAGCAGAAGCTGAAAGAGAAACAGAAACAGAAGAAGCAAATGCAGAAACAGAAGCAGAAACAGAAACTCTGCATACACACACACACACACACATAACGTACACACGCGGTACATATACATAGTTATATAGTATATATAAAAATGTTGAATTAATTATTAATTTTCGCGCCTATATATATACAATATATATTTTCTTAAATTTTCAAAAGAAAAACGATAAAAGTCGAAGAAAGCATGCAAAAAAAAAAAAACTAAAACTAAAACGAAAAACAAAAACTAAGAACTAAAAACTAAAAAGAAACAAAAAAAGCAAAAGAAAAACCAATAAAACGAAATCCAAAAAACAAGAAAACTGATACGAACACGATTTCCATCAATCTACGTAACTCGTTTTATCCTATATCCTTTTTTTTAAGTCGAAAATTATACCCACACACTCAGTCTTAATTTGAAAAAAAAACACACACACACTTTTATTTAGCAAAAGCGATGATACAGATACGCGTAGCATATATATATATATAGAGTGAAGCAAATGCACATAAAACAAGAGAAAGAAAGAATACAACACACACACACACACACAGGTTATACGCTTTGGTTTCGTATTTACTTAAGTGAACTTACCGAAGAAACAGTCGGATGGTTGGCTGGCAAGTGGAAATAATTAAACAAAAAAACAAAACAAAACAAAAAAAACAAAAACGGATTAAAGTATTTTGATGTAAGAGAATAAGTCCCTATGTTATGCATTTTATGTTTACCTTCTTT
>JAEIIH010001052.1:0-15461 GCA_018904745.1 Drosophila orosa
GTCTCTTTTCTGAATAAATACATTTTAGAGAAAGATAACTTTTGGTTGAATTAGTTTAATTTTTATTTTATAATATGTATGAAAGTCCCAAGATTTGACTTATGAATATTTTTAAAAAAGGCAAGAGACTGAGTAATGAAGAAATATAACTATTTATCAATAAGTGATACTTTAACTTAATATATTTTGTAAATGTAGCTTACTAAATTATTTATTTCGATATATTGTAAATATTTGTACCTGCTCCACTTGCCTGACCTAATTCCTGGCCAGCTTTCGGTCTTCTCAGTTTCCAACCTCAAGGCATTGCTGCTCATTTAAACGTATCCTTAGAATTTAACCACAGCCTTTGGCACACACGAATACATAAACAGGCAGACAATGAAAATGTTTCATAAAATTACTTGCGTGAGCCTTTGAAGGTCCTGTTTTTACTTGTGTGGTGTGGCGGCGTTGTGCTGTGCGGTGCCCAAGATATCCTGGCATGCCATGGCCTTGGCTCGCTGGCGTAAAATGTAATCAAGAAAACATTTAAATGAATGGCAAATTCAAAATTGCATGCATATTTCATATGTGCAGCCACAAAATGCTCATGTAATTGCGCACAAGTTCCCCCCAAAGAGGATGACAAGGAGCTGGCCCCAGGAGAGGAGGAAGGGCGTGTGGATTGGGAGTTTCGGGTTTCGAGCTGCATAAATTCTGCAGTTGGCCGCATCAAAACTTTGGATGATGACACAACGAGGAAAAGCTGCTCTCGAATGCCCCGGACAGCTCCGAAAATTTGCACATTGATTACTAGCCGGAAGTCATAATTAAACAACAACAACATGGACGGCATCCCAAGATCAAAGAGGAGAAACTTTCCATAAGCAAAATTAACACGTAATTTGTTTACCAAACACGTCGGCCGCCCAAGAAGAACTTGACCAGGACCCCAGGACCTTTGACTTGACTAATTGAAAATTCCAAGTGTAAGCTGATAATGTGACAAGGCAGCCCAAGTTCCTGCATCCGAATCTGCCTTCTGACTTCCACGCACATTAGTCCCACAAGTTGGTAGTTGGAAGCCCTTCCCGAGAACACACAGCCGGTTGAATCAGTGCTGTTGGTTTATCCTTTTTGCAAGACTTTTTCATTATAATATTAAGGGAAAAGAAAGCTAGAAGAAAGAAGTGTTAAGTTATTCCAATACTGCAGTTTTTACTAATTAAATTGGTAGGCCTTGGTAGCTGAAAATACTCGTAAAGTTTCCTTTTCGAAGGATTAACAATGAATGCCTAACAGCACATGTTGCTTGTCTTGCTGCACCCGAAATTATTTGTTATTTAATTGAATATTATGCGGATTCAACTTAATTATTTCCACAGAACATTTATACAGTTTTTTTTTTAAACTTTAAACGAGCTCAAACTGTTCCAAAGTTTATCCAAAATGTTGTAGACATCTAAGCTGAAATACTCTGATAGGGTTTTAAATTAAATTACTCTTGGCATTCTGTTTCACAAATGAGTTGTTAGCATCACTGATTTCGCAGTAGCAGGACCCACCAACCACATGCAGAGAGGCCTTACCCAGCGGTGGAAGTCGTTAAAAAGTAAAAATCAATTTATGAGTAAACGTTAAGTGAAAAAGTTTTGCCATTAAAAGGGAGCGTAGTCGTCGTAAAAGAGGTGGGCAAAACTTGACAGACCTTGGCACCAAGGTGTTGAGGAGATAAATCAATTTGCTTGTTGCACAGTTGCCAGTTGCCAGACCAACAAAAAGGTTTAATTAACGAACAAATGTCAACGGGAGCGGGCGGGCGGGCGGTTCACACTTAAGCACAAATTCAGCCAACAGCAGAAGCCCAAGCAACTTTTGTCCGCAATTAGGGCTTGAATGAATGACAGTCTGAATGAATTACTAACTGACTGAATGACGAACCGAGGAATTGAGGCGAGGTGAATTGAGATGGAGGTTGAAGGTGGAAAGTGTGTGTGAACAAGCATTTGTGTGTGGCCAAGTGCTCAATTGTGTGTTAAGAGATTTCTTGTGCTCAATTTAAGCCAAAATTTTACTTTAATTCATTGAGCTCTGAAGGCAAGAAGAAGTGGAGTCACATACAATAGCTGCATGCAAATCAGGTCAAGTGGGCAATGTAACGAAATGGATTTAAGGACAAGAAAAGGTTTTAAGTTTCATATGCTACCATAACTAATAAATTACCATTCCATTTATTCATTTTAATGAAGTGTTCTTTCAATGAGAGTCTTGGAAAATATAACTATATGTAAGAACAGTGATTCTAAACTTAATAATAATAATAATATAGCAGAAAATGCCTCAATATTTAACAAAATCTTTATGGTCAAGAAACAAATAGAGCAAAAATCAATGCAATCTTTAGCCTACCGAATTTCCTGCAGTTACGACTCTCGGTCTACAAAATTTATCCATTGTCACGGTAAGTTTGAAAGTTCAAACCAAAAATAGAACTGAAAAGAGCAACTGGCATTTAGTTTACCCACTTAAGTGTCGGAAAATTCCAACGAAATTGAAACCAAAAGCCAACAACTCAGAAACCGAAAGCGAATAAATTGTCACTTGCCAGTTGCTTGAATTGAATGTTCAAATATTAACATTCAAAACAAGCCAACACTTGTAGAATATATACTATATATATATATATATATATATATATTTGGACAGGAGTGCCGCTCAGAAGCTCGTCGTTTTGGCCGGCTTACAGCAGTGTCCCAATGTCAAGAGTCTCAAGTCCCCAGCAGCTTCAATTCCCCTCCAATGTTCGCACTCATTCAGTCTTTGCACGGCGAAAAAGTGCAACCTAAAACATTATTTTAGGACTTTAAATGAATGCTATTGAAATCTAAAATTAACGATTAAAGATTTTATTCCTGGACATGGCTTGAAGTACTATTATGTCACAATAAAATGTTATTATAACTTGCCTAATAATTTTAAATAAAATCTTATAATTTTGTTTTATACAAAATAACATCTTTTATTTAAGAAGAAATATTTTTCTAAATGTACCGCGTGCCTGCCGCCTGCAGTCCTCTTCAGAGATCAAAAGTTGAATCCGAAACCGAATCCGAAAGCAGAGCAAACAATGAATGAGTGAGTGTCTCCACTGCGAGTGCCAGCGCCAGTCACCGCAGGATATCACATAATATTTGAGCCGGAATCTCGGCCGGAGCTAGGATGAACATTTGGCATTCGTGTTGACACGGGCCCGGGATTTCGCAGAGTCGAGTGTTAATCAAATTAGTTGCACTACACGGAGCAGGTCAATGCGAATGCAAATGCGAGTGCAAACAGCTAAATGCAAAATGCAAACGGCAAATAGCAAATGCATGTGAGCTGCTTACATAATGTCATATGCTTACTTGGCAGCGCCACACACTCGCAGCAGGCCTAATCCCCAGCCCAGTTTGGGGAAGGAGGATGGGGATGGGGACCTCATTAGGACCGGGGCTCAAGTGCTTAAAACTTTGGCCAGGGGAATGAATTTAAGGGTTAACTCACGTAATAAAGGACGCCTCCGACCATGCCGCATTTTACATAATTAATGGCTGTTTAAACTTATAATGTGTTAACCTCTTAACGCCCTTCGAGAGTCACTTACTCTTGGGTGGTTATTAAATTAAAAGAACACACTTCCGGCTTAATGTCAAATGCGTATCGTATCCCAGATGCAAAATGAAAATTCAGCAGAAATCTTTAAGAGCCAATTAGCCAAATGTATCCGTTGTTGCTCACAGTTCACAGTTCACATTTCGCATTGGAAATTAATTCAATTAACTCGATAATGAGTATGACAGAGAGAATGTGTGCCGTCGAGAGGCGTTTTCAATTAACCCACGGCTGCCACTGCACATTTTGTGCAACTAAAGCAAAATTGTGAGAGAGATACCCGGGTATTATCACTTTTTGGGGGGATTACTATGTGTGTCGGTAGTGAAATTGAGAATTTCATTTCAATTAGGCAAAATGCTTTCGCCTTTGCTCGTTGAGTAAATTTGCACTAACGAATATGCGCCGGCATCCGAGCATTTCCATATATTTGCACCGAGAATTTTATAAAATTCAATGAATTATTTATTTAGCAGGTGGCGGCAGCCTGCGCTGACTGAGCAAACCAGCATATTCCAATTAACACGAAGCGGCAAAAACCAATAGCCGAAAGAGTGGCATAAATTTAAATTGAACAAAAAATGCATATTTATGTCAAATTTAAGCCGATTAATGACCAACGGAAAGCGAAACGGCGCGGCTGCCTATTAAAATCAATTAAAATACCAATGCCAATGCTAGCCCAAAGAAAGCCGGGGGAATTAAATTTAAATGCATTTATCCCTGTCGGGGCAATAAATTTGTGAAATCAAAATGACAATTTGCCCGAAATTGTTGTCAGTCATTAAAAAAGTTCAATTATCGTCTCAGGCAATCGTTTGCCGCAAACAAGGGCCGTAAACTCTTCAAATTACAAACTTTAAATTGAGCCATAAAATGGCACACACAAAAATGCTCGTAATATCGTTTAATTGAAGGCTCGTGTCCAATGGCCGTATCCATCTCTCCCGCCAGCATTAATCCATACCGAATGGAATGCGATTAAATTCAATGCCGGCAAATACATATTTAATTAAAAATTTCCTTTTATTTGCGTATAAATTAAACAACATATGTAAGCAAGGTGTGCGGGCTGGCTGCCCAATTGGTGCTGACTCTTGTTTACATCTGCATTCAGATTTTAATTGACTTGGCAAATAATAAAGGAAATATAGTCCGTTTTTTGTTTTGCGAGTCATTATAAATAATCGCGAAAAGAGCCTACATCTGAGCTTTATGAAATTAATTAAAATTATTAATCGGATGGCTATGCTTTCAATTCAATAAAGTCATTAATAACATGGGCAAATAAAACATTGTTTTGAACAATACCCAGGGTGTATTTTAATTACAATTCTATAATTAATACAATACAATAACTACAATTTCTTCTTTTGGGAAATACTAATTAAGCAACTTACTTGTAGCTTTAAGCTCATGCAACTTATATAAAGACAACCATTTTTGGTTACCCTTAAACCCATCCAAATCAGCTTCCGCAAGGCATTTGCTCTGTGAGCTTTAATCAAGGAAAAACCACATTTCCACACCCCATAAGGCTGTGAAGCGGAAAACTGAACAACCGGAATCATAAACATTTGCCTAAATGGTCTGAGAGCATGGCAAATCGCGTCCACCGGCAGCAAGTAAAAACTAAAAACCATGAAGTGCTGCCAAATAAAATATTAAGCATTAATATTCACGCCCCTCCCAGGGGCTGTCAGGTCAGGACCCGGCAATGTGCACCCTCGGCTCGATCCCAATCGCAGTCCCAGAGCCCAGCTGACTGGGCCGACCTTTTTGGCAAAGTGAGCAGCAATAAAAGTTTAAATAGAAGTGCCAACAAACCACAACAGCACTCATCACGCTCCAACGCCATCGTCAGCACCATCAGCAAATGGGGCAGGTGGCAAGGCAAGTGGACGGGGCATGCGGGCTGAAGTGAGAGACCCAAAAAAAACACCCAAAAACATCACTAAAACCCCAAAAATAAGAAAAACAGAGAGCGAGGAAACCTCAAAGCAGACAAGCTAACAAGGATTAGTGAAAAATGTGCTCGAGGCAGCATTAGCCAAAATATATTTTCGGTTTGCTTTCGTTTGCCGAACGCAAAAGTTCTTTAATTGATAAGCCAAAAGCTGAAAAGTGATTGAAAACTTTAAAAGTGCATTTTCGGCTTGATTTTGAACCCTTAATTAGTTTTGCCCGCATGTATTTAGCCCTGCAAATATGCAAATTATTTTCCTATCTGACACTTGCTAATTTGTTTATGAATGCAATGGAACGAAAGTGTTGAACATTTTCAATAATCAGATTATAAATGGAAATGGTTGTTGGGGCGAAATTCAATATTGAAATCAGACAAGGCCTAACATTTCAATAATGGAAAGGGATTTAAGCTAAATGTTAAATGTATATTGAATTTTTGTTATAGCAAAGCTTAAATATTTTACAGACAAGCTGTCAGTTCGCAAAGGAACCTCTGCTAATCAACCGCGATTTTTCGTTCACCTCAATACCTGTTCCCTATTAGGGCGGTGATAATGCGATAAAAACGGGAAATAAGCGTGCTTTTTCCTCCATTTTCCGCCATTGTGCGGGGTTAAAGAGTAGAAGTAATAATACTCAAATAAAACATTTACAGGCGCAGACGACGAAAAACTGTAAATGACATGCCAAAGGATGGAGTTGTGTTGGAAAATTGGGCGGCAAAGTGGGAGGCTGCGGTTGGACCACAAAAACAGAGCAGACTCGTTGCCATCGTCGTCTCCTGTCGTTTGTCGTTTGCTCGAGTCAAGTGGAGTTGAAGGAGCTGCAAGTGCACTTCATTTCGTAGCCTCCCCCCTTGGCACTCGAAGGCCCCTCTGAAGCCCGGACTCGGCAGCAGTTGCCTCATAAATTGAAACCGACAAAAAATGCGCTTGTGTCAGGCACTTGGAAAGAAGACTGCCTACGGCGAATAGATAAAGGCGGAATCTATGTAGGGATGTGGTAAGGTAGAAGGAAAGCTGGGGAAAGGAGTTACACTGGGACAAAAAAGAGCTTCCACAAGGGAAAGGATATATATTTAATAAATACACATTCAATTGTTTGAATGCACATTTTGGCTTAAGGATCTGTCTATATTTCATATTTAAATAATGTGTACGGGTTTTTCGGACACCAAAGCCGCTGGACAACAGAACCTACTCAAAGTACTCTTAAATATAGCAAAAATCAAACAAATTTATCTTATTACCTATGAAAGAAATTGTCTTTTTCCTTGCATTTATATTTTAGAAATAAAATGTAGATGTAAGCTAACCTTCTGGAATTTAACTAATTAATAAACTTAGAAATATTTTTGTACGCAACAATTAACACCTTCAAGATTCTCTGAGTGTAGGGAGAGGCAGGATATTGGCGGAATGCAGGTGGTGGCAACATTTAGTTCACTTTACCTGCTTCCTTCCCCCCCTTCCGGCGATCGCTCTCTCCATCCGACAAAACAACAAAACCGCAAATGCGACAAAAGCAGAATGCAATTCGCACTTGAAACTCTGTGGGCCAACAACAACAACAACACCAACAATAGCATCCTGGCAGAGAGCGAGACAGAGACATTGAGCATACTTCTGTGGTAAGAGAAAGGAAAAAAAAGGAAAAAGGAAACGTATAGCTTTCCCAGCAAAAGTCCGCGTTTGCTTTTCCACTTTTCTTTTTCTCAGTAGTTTGCTGCTGCATTTTGCTTTTTTTTCCTTTTTTGCGGACCTCCAATTTGCTGCAGAAAATGAAAATTTAAATTTTTAACCAACGCCGAGCAGGCTGGCCAGAAAGTTTTGCTTCCACAGTTTTTGCTGCTGCCGTAGTCGTCGCCGCTGCAGCTGGGAAATTTCACACATTTCCCACAGCGCATTTTCGCAAACTGTTTTTCGTTTTTGTTTTTATTTGTATCCTTATTTTTTATTTTTTCTCATTGTCAACGAAGGAAACCTTCAAGCTGTTCCGAGAGAGAGAGTGATGAATGAATGGAGACCTCGCAGTCGTTTTAATTTTACCATAATGAAAAGGAAAACCGGAAAACGAATGAAGTGTGATTGAGGCACGAAAGTCGTCGCAGCTCCATGCCGGAGAAAAAGGGGAGCACTTCCCGGGGCAGGACTTTTGTTTGGCTTTGCTCTGCTTTGCTTACGAGCTAACAACAATCATCAGCAGCAGCACGGCCCCTCAGGCCGAGGAATGCACATCCGACACGGTGTATCCTGGCCGCTTTCCCCGCCCAATTTCCCGGCTTTCCCCGTTCTGTGTCAGCATGCAACAAATGCCTCGAGTGCATAACTGCCTGCCAGGTGGTGCACGGAGAGAAATTGCTGAGAGAAAGCTAAGAATTGAACCATTTTTTCTATTTTTAAGCAGATGATAAAATTGTTAATTACCTTTAACAAATCAATGGAACTTAAGGTTTCGAATATGGGGATAGGTAATTGATAATAATGATAATAATGGCTCCCATTTTTATCCAGTATCAATTTTTAAATTTAAGAAATATATCAGTTATGTTACACCATTTCTTTTTTAATCAAAACTTTCCCAGATATCACAAATATATTTTTATTCAATTTTATATACAATTATAGCTGACAATAATTTTTTCCTGTGCACTCTCTAGCCTCTGACTCCCACCCCGACTCCGGCATAAATCATGGCTGGCATTTGCATGTTCCACAACCTCCTCCTGCATTCGGCTAATCTTCGTCCCGGCCAAGTGGGGAAGTGCATCCTTTGTATGCCTTTTGTTTGCTTTTCATGTACTTGCTCAATTAAAAAATTGCTCCAGTAGGGGGGCGATTCGGGTTTGCCTTGTCGGGCAATTAATATGTTCGGTCGCCGGCAGAGAAAGCAGTTTTAATTGCATTTTCACACGAAATGCCGCAATTTCGTTTGCCTGGGATTTTCACACCTATAAAAATGTAAATTTTTCCTTTCACCTGCAGTGAAAGGAGAGCGTACCTTATGACTCCCCAGATAATATTAATTGCCGCTGCATTTGTCCGACTATCTCTATGCTGACCCCCTTCTTCGAACTGAAATTTACGTGCTTCGGAATTTAGTTAAAGGCGAGCCAGAATTTGTAAGAATTAGCCTCGAGAAGGTTTTGCCTTCGGCCTCAGCTGAACAGCAACTGTTTCTTTATTTGGTTAAATGGAATTGAGCCAGCACTTCGTTCTGGACGCTCAAAAAGCCGAAGTGGAAATTCTCCTTTCGGTGAGCAACGCAGGCGCCAACTTTAATTTCGAAAACAGAGAGAATCTCTACAAAGAGAGTTGAACTCAGTGTGGAATTTATATGTTTTGTCATAGTAAACGCGGCTATAATGGCACACCATATGTGCGTTTCGCAAAACAGACTGCTGCCAAGTTTTATGATCTATTAGAAAGTAACATTCGCTTGATGACTACCTAAGGTCAAGGATGCTGGTCTGTGCTATACTTTAGAAGAATTTGGCAACTAGAGAAATGCAAGGAAATTATTGCAAAAGTTACATTTTAAAATCGTATCTTTCGTATCAGTTGTTCAGTATATTTAATATCCTTGTATCCTTTCTGATTGGTACATAAACAAAGTCTAAAATTAATTCATGACCCAGCTCTTATACTCAGTTTTAATAAAACTTTCAGGTCATGGATTCCACAATTTAAGAATTTATTTTCTCTTTTCATATCTGAATTTACATTCCATCTCAGCCATGGAAAAAATATTTTCATTAGAAAAATGAATCTCAACATTTATTTACAGCCAGCCCCGAAATAAATTCCACAATATGGCAAGGAAAATATTTTTAATTCTACTGATTGTAGTTGCCTATAGCACAAACTACATCTACAAAGGTAAACGCAAAAATTCTTATCAACAAACGTTGCAAAAATGTGTGCAATTAAAAACTCTCGGCACATAATAAAAAAAAACTAAAAAGTAGAAATGCAGAAAAGAAGGAACAACCAGAAAGACCTTTGGCTAGAGCTGAAAAAATGTAAATTCAGCAAAACAAACGTAGGAGGAATTAAAAGAACCCGAAAGCAGGTCCTGTGAATCATTGGATTTTAATTAACAGCAACAAAAAAGGGGGTTAGGGGCAGAAACCGAAAACAAAGCCAAAGGATCTTTGGCATTGGTAACAAAAAAAGGATGCACATGCATATTATGTAGCCTTTGCCAGTGATTTGTATCTTTTTCTTGTCTTGCTTGTGTTTTCCTGCGACTTTGACTCTTAGTTCGTAGTCAAAGATATTTGGTTCGCACTGCTTGATTGCATTTCTGTGGAATTTCAATTACTTGGTTCTTAACCCAGTGTTCGCTTAGGTATTTTTTATTCCTGGATAATAAATAAACTTTACATAAGACCAGCTATAACCTTTTCTAAAAATAAGATGAGTTAACTTTTAATGTATTCCTTAACTTCTTTCACAAAGACTTACTTGAAGTCTCTGGACGCCAGAAGGACACACACGAGACCATGAATCAAGGCCCCCAGCATGCAATGCGTCGCCATGCCGGTGGAGAGAATCTTTCCAGTCGCTGGAGACACACGCACCGGGTCAATTTCATGCAACACAAACGGGAGGAGAATAAGAGCTGGAAGGAGAAAGGCTTCAAGGATTCAGGGAGTCCCGCATGGAGGGCACGTTCCCGGCTTTCCCCCGCTTGTGCTTTGAGAGGCAGCCAGGCGGGCAGAAAGGCGAACAGGTGCTCAGCTGTAACTAAACGTCCGTTTTAACATTGCCACCTGATGGTCCTGTTCCAGCTCCAGGTCCTGCTCCAACTCCTGCTCCTGCTCCTTCTTCTGCGGGAATGTACGGCTGCGACATGTGGCACATGTCAGTTGCTGGTCACGTCTCCTGCTGGGGCATAATTGATAGTTCAATCTGTTGCAGATCAAACGCTTGACAGCAGCTAGCAGATCAAGCTGAAAAATGGTCCAAGACAGTGTGTGCTGGCCAAAAATAAAAGGAAGGAAGGGCGTTTTGTTTAGCGAATCAGAAAGGGGTTTAGTCTGTTTTATGCAAATGAAATAATAATATTAGAGTTTTACTTGATTAGGAAACCGAAAGCATTAAATTTAAATTCAAGGCTTGAAAAATAACACAAGTATTATAATAAAAGTTCAAATTTCTCGAGCTCATTTATTGGCGAATATTTACTTTTGTTTTTAAACAACCCTGAGACTCACGAATTTTTTGTTGCATTTCTAAAACCTTATGTATTGGCAGTTGCATGGACAGTTTCTCTTTTGAAAGATAGAGTCTTTAGTCTTTCCACGAACTATTCAAAAATGTATACTATTTTGCTTTTGTGCAGCTTCATATTTATTTTAATGGCTCTGGCCTTTCAGGCAGCACTTTATTTTTGCAAAGTTCGTGGGCGCTCGTCATCCCCAAAGAGGTCTGGGGGAAGCTCGTCCAGACGTTGGCATAAAAACATCTCTCTCAGCCAAACAGATTTTTATGCTTTTAAGTAATTTGCCGCACAAATTGAAAATTTCAGAGCAACAGCAGCGACTGCAGCGAGTGCAGCTGCATTTTTTCCTCAACCTAAATCCGGGATATACTCGGCTCAAACTCAATACACTTCCTTATGTATCTTCTTCGGTTTATATTTTTTTATATCGCCTCTTTTGTTTGCAGCTCATGTTTTGTCGCTTAATTTTAACGGCTTGTTGCGCATTAAACTTCTAGCTCCATTTATGTTTATGTGCGCATTTTTATTTGTGTAATTTACGCGTCGAGTGCCGATCATAAATTGTGACACGAACGGCGGCTCCGGAAAGGTCACGTTGCCTCATTAAAGTCCCGCCAGGAGCAGCAAACTCGAACAGGAGCAATAAGTGTAATAACGGCAGCAATAAGAGTCGCAAGCACACGCATACACATGTCGTCGGTGGGCCAAAATGATTTACCTTAAAAACGAAAGAATAGAAAATGACAAATCATTTCCGCAGCAAAAATTCAAGGTACAGGAAAAATATAGTATAGATGGAAAGTTCAGATATTATGCAAAGACAGTTTGAAGGGCCAATCTTTGTATCAATATTACAATAAAGTATACAACTCTATCAACAGTTACACCAATAACAGTTAAAGTTTCAACAACAGTTTCATTAACAAGAGCTTCTGTTTCAACAAAGACAATTACAACAACAAGAATATGAGCTAATTTCCGGAAACCCTTGCATCATGAAAATCGATCATAACTAAGCTAATAATGCATTAATTTTCATTTGAAAGCTTTTCTAAGCTAGTTTTTATTGGGTTAACAAATCTGTAGATAAGTTTATCATTATAGAAAATTTAATTTCATTCCAATTTTTGAAAAATAGCAAACAATTTTTTTCTTATCTAGATCGATTCAGTTTTTAATCTTGATCAAGAATATATGTGATTTATAGGGTCGGAAATTACTTCTTCACTGCATTGTAACCTTCTGACTTAAATTATAATATCCTGCAAGGGTATAACAAGAGTTTAATAAAGAATAGTTTCTACAGAATAATTTCCTACAGCACTGAATGGCCATTTTTCTCAACAACTGAAAATAAACAAACATTTTATGTGATTGACCTTTGGGAATCCTTCTCTCCTATCAAAAAATATTATGTCATTATGATTTAACCATGCAATTCTTAATTAAATGATAAAATTATTTTTAAATGTATTTATAAAGACGAAAGCCAACCAGACATAACTTTCCGTTTTACTTTCTCAGCTAAACTCCCTGAAATAAATTGTGGCAATGCCCAAATGTTCAATAATCGCTTTAGTCAGCGACAATCAGTATTGCAAGCCCCAAACTTCACTTTTATGGTTTTATTTGTCCCCTTTTTAAGTGTTCAGTGATTTTAGACAGTTACTTTGTCCCAGTTTGGGTGTCCATTACACGCAAACCCTTTTCCGTAATTTGTCGCAACAAAGCGAGAGTGGAACTGTAACCAAACCAGGAAAAAAAGATAATTTACCACTTAACACAGGCAATTCCCCCGACAGGTAACAAGCCGATTGGAATTGTAGAACCTGCCGTCGAAAGGATTGCCGGCGAAGCCTCTCAAGGGAGTGGAGGCGCAGGACGGCAGGATCTCGTACAGGATTTTTAGCAACAGGCTAAAAGCAATTTCCCCTTGACAATGGGCACATATACTCGTAATATCTTCTCACTTACAAGTTTCAGCCATTTATCGTCGTTTGATACTGCCTTTCTTGGCCCCAAAGCTCACCCCTCGGCAGCCCGTCTAATCAGATTTGGGGTTGGCCACATGAAAACACAATTGCTGGAGAATTATCCACGGAGCCCGGGGAGCAGGCAGGACGAATACAACTGGGGGTAAACATAACAAGCACAAGGATATAAGTTGAGAATCGAAGAAAAAGAAAGGAACACGAAAGCGAAACCCACAACGAGACCGAGCCAAGTTATGTATGTGAGTAGCAATGACAGTAACGACACAAAATGAACACAATTCGAGCAAATTGTTTGGCAATAATGTTAACTTAATGCGTTCCATTTGTCGCACTTCAATCGATAGACACGCGCTCTGCGGCTCCTTCGAGTGATTTGTAACGCTTTGATACTCGCAGCTCCGCAGGACCGACAAGGATTTGTGCTTCTTCCTTTGGGGATAATCAAGGAGGCGCCTGCCTCCGAAATGGAGCAACAAGTCACAGGAGCATGAAATCCATTTAATTGAAGATAAGCCTTCGACTTACAGCCAGGCCGATTAAGTGATTTTAAATGGGATTTTCTTATTAAATGCTCATAAATTAACTGTTGATCGGCTGGGCCTTGCTGCTGCCTAAAACTGAATTGAAACCCTTGCCAAGTCGGACAATAAAAAAACAATTTTACCCAGATTTGCCTATGCAAATAGTTGAACAAGAGCCAAAGGCTGCCTGTTGCCAAATAAAATGTCAGGCGGTATCTGCAAGTAAGGGGAAAGAACCCTTTGGAAATAACTAACTACAAATGTTAATTACAATTAATGCAGGACAAAAGTCAGGCAAATAATAAGCACTTACGATACATTTTATTAAAAAATAATACCCCCAGACAAGCTTCGTCACATCAGGGCACTGGGCCAAATTTGAAGAGCCCATAAATGTACCATTTAGTGTGTGCATAATCTGTGCCAAGACTGCATTTTATAGCGAAAGTTTTTGGGGGCATAAACAACGCTTAAAACTAATTACAGGTACGAATCCCCAGACTAATTGCCAAACGAAGCCAACTTAATGGACGGGTTGAATGGAAACTTCTGTGCAGCCCTCCGCTGACATAACTAACAATTATCAAAATCTCAAAGTGGGTTTCAAAGTCAAGACAAATCGCAACGCAAACATTTCCAAAGCACTCGACACATGTTGGTATATCAAAAGTCCCATTCCCGACGTCCCATTCGGGACGGGGTTAGTTCATGAAACTTTTGGCTGGCGCATATTAATGTGCAATTCCATCCATTTATGTAAAATGTATTTTATGTTTCCCGCGAGAATTTCACTTCGCGCTGCATGGCCCCCAACAGTTAGACAGACAGGCAAAAGTTTTCGCCTTTTTGCCTTGTTTTCGGTTGTTGTTTATGCCACATTAAATGGCATCTGGATATTAATGGAGAAAAATTCATTGCGAAAATCGGTAACTCTGCAATATTTACATTCTGGCAACATTTCATAAAAAGCTTATGCAAAATATATATACATACGAGCGGCGGACAAACCGGAAAAATGGTTTTGCTAAATGTATGAAAACATAATCAAATGTTATGGCCAGTTGGGGGCAAAACTGCACTCGGGTTTGGGTTCACTGAACTGCAAACTTTTTGGCTGGCTTTCATATAAATATTTTATTTTAAATGACGAATAAATTGTATTTTGCAGTTTAATGGACTATAACTAATCGATAGTTGTACGCTATATTATGCTTATGGACTCTTAAATTTTAAATTAGATTTAATATATGAGTATTAATTAGCCTCATAAGCTATACGTTTAGAGAGAGAAATGTTTTTGTCAATCGTGCATTATTGGAAATTAATAATAATAACAGGACTAATCTGAAAGTTGTCCAAGTTGTCTAATTATTTAGATTACTTTGAGGGACCTGTGAGGCAAGTCTCACCTGCAATTCATCCTTCTCCCCTCTTCAGACACCGATGGCAATCCATCCACTTAAGGAAAGCCCAGTCCTCAAGCACCTCACCCACTCTCTCGGTGAGATAACAGCATGTAAGCGTTGTCATAACACGATCCGGTCATATAAAAGCAAAATTCGCACAAATTTAACGCCTCCGACGCAGACGTTTAGGTTTTTATGATACACAGCCACGCCCCCTGGATGGCCCAACCGCGCAGCATTCATATTCATAAAAGGCAGCCAGCGACTCATCATTATTTGTCAGGGATGCGTGTAAACAAGTCAACAAAAAAGAGCGAAAGACAAAAATCATGAGTCACGCATAAAATTTTATGAACTGAACGGACTGAAGGGGGCGAAGTTCGGCGAGTGGGGAAGTTTGGAATGGGGAAAATAAGGACGAGGAAGAAAAAGGCGACATTGCGTATACGCAGCGTGTGGTGTAGGTTTGTGGCTTAATTAAAAATCAGCGTGTGGTATTTGTATAATTTATACAGTGCGTTTCGTAGCTGTAGAGCTAGCATTTTAAGCACGTATTTGAAAAACTCAAATGTGCTTTATATTGGAAAAAAGCTAATAAAGTTAAAAAATACTTTAAGCAGTAAAGAAAGAAAAGTTAATTAAAAAAATATATTAAGGAAAGAATGTGGATTATATTTAATCATATTTATATATATTTATAGTATTCCGCTTTT